>CAHIKZ030005396.1:265000-447500 GCA_903632075.3 Acanthosepion pharaonis
ATTTAAAAGTATATGTGGTGTTAAAATCTTGTCAAATACTTACAAAATAATAGATAAATATAACACCAAAATACAACTAGAAAAAAAACATTTTCCTCTACATATATGGATGTGTAAGTGTGTGTACCTGTATGTGTTTCTATATGTGGGAGGCGTGATTGTGTGTGAGAGTGTGTGTCAGTGTGTACGTGCGTGTGTCTGTGTTTATGTGTGTGTGGAGAGTATATGTATCTATGTGTATGTGATGCTTGTGTGTGAGATTGAGCGTGTGTGTGCGAGTGCACATGTGTGTGGGAGTTGTCTGTGTTTATATGTGTATGTGCATGAGGGAATGTGTTTGTGTGTGCTGCTTGTGTGTCTGAGTGGTGCGCGTGCGTGAGTGTGTGTGTGCGTGAGTGTGTATGTGTACGTGTCTGTGTTTATCTGTGTATATGTGTGAGGGAATGTGTTTGTGTGTGCTGTTTGTGTGTCTGAATGGTGCGCGTGTGTGTATGCGTGTGTGTGTGCATGAATGTGTATGTGCGCCTGTCTGTGTTTATGTGTGTATGTATGTGAAGGAATACGTGCGTGTGCTGCTTGTGTGTGTGAGTGAGCTTGTGTGTATGAGTGAGTGTGTCTGCGTGTGTCTGTGTTTATGTGTATGTGTGTATGAGGGAGAGAGAGATAGTGTGTGCGCGCTCGTGTGTGTGTGTGTGCGCGCGTGTGTATAGCTCTAATGAAGAATATTTCGAACTACTATGGACAGAACATTTGAGCAACAAAAATGTTTTCGTGGAAATAGAAACGAAAAGTCCATGTCGCTTAAGATCGGAAAGAGACAGTTGACATTTCTTAGACGCACAATGAGGAAAGTGGGCTTGGAGAATTTGATACTCACAATGCATACCGAAGGCAGAAGAAACAGAAAGAAACGACAAATAACATCTCCAATGTGCTTGGGTAAACGGATGTCAAAACATGAACAAGGGAAATAGTTAGGGGTTTAGTGCTAGAATGGATGGTAAAGTTGTTTAGAGCCATTGTCGCCTACGTCCTGAATAGACACGGCTCTTAAAAGAAGAAAGAATTTGTGTGTCCGTGTGTGTCCGTGTGTGTGTGTTTAAAATATGTATTTAAACAAATATTTTACAGTTGACATACATAGTGTTCACGCAAGCCATTGTGATGTTGTGATTTTCTTAAATTTACTTTCTGTTATCGTGTCAAATTAAACCGATCGATTATATGCCAAGAACAAATATTTCAGGGGAAAATTTCCTCAACCACATGCATTGTTGAATAGATTCAAATATATAATTTTCATTAGAATTGCATTACTAAAGTTGAGTTAGTTAAAGCGATCTTTGATGGAATTATGGCGTCATTGTGATTAACTTGATTATCATTCAAATTTGATCTGGAATATTCAAAGATTTCAGTGATAATTACGATGGAGATAATTAAGAATTTTATTGTCTACTGATATGCATTAAAACTTTAGATAGATAGATAGATAGATAGATAGATAGATAGATAGATAGATAGACAGACTAACAGATAGATAGATAGATAGATAGATAGATAGATAGATAGATAGATAGACTAACAGATAGATAGATAGATAGATAGATAGATAGATAGATAGATAGATAGACAGACTAACAGATAGATAGATAGATAGATAGATAGATAGATAGATAATGGACAGCCAGACAGACAGATAATGTCAAACATTTCATAGAATATTTAGGATGTGAATAAATGAAAGAGAACATATATATGTAATTTATCATTCAGTTCTTATCTCTAACCTAACAGAAGGCTTATGCAATACATTAATTACAACGATACATACATATACATACATATATATATATATATATATATATATATATGTGTGTGTGTGTGTATGTATATATATATATATATATATATATATATATATATATATATATATATATAAAGCGATGTACAAAAAATACAATATAGAAAATGGGATACTCATATATATATATATATATATATATATATATATATATATATATATATTGATATATAGGAGCTTAATGCGATTCAAATTTGTTGAACTAAAATTTGATTTTGCCGTTTTTTGTTGTGTGTGTGTGCGTTTTTTTGTTGTTTTTTTTTAAAGCTGAGGCTTTTGTCTATGTTCTTTCTCATCTTACCTGATATATTTTAAACATCTTTCTCATCTTACCTGATATATTTTAAACATCTTTCTCATCTTACCTGATATATTTTAAACATCATTAGCAGTTGTTCTGGCAGCAATATATATATACATTCTTCTATGCAAGTGACCACAACAAGTTAAACATTGTCCAGCACGTCGAATTCTATTTAATCATATCAAATGACAAGTCCTTATTTAAAGAATCATACCCACGTCCAACCCGCCTAATTTCACCTCTAAGTGCATTTTATTCTTTCATAACGATACCTACCCCCTTTCAGATGACGGCATATTATTTGAGAGAAATAATTTAAATCTGTAATTAGTCAATTGAATTCTAAGAAATACGCTTGACCTCATTGATTCGTGCCCGTAAGTTTAAAACGTTAGCGTTCAGACCATAAGACCCATGTTCGAATCTCATCATTGTCGATTTATTTAGACTGCGACTTCTTGAAAATATCGACCTGGAGAAAGGATCCCAGCGTGCGGCACAGTTGGGAATTTCCTGAAAATCATACCACGGTTTGACCCAAGCATTATGAGTGAAAATGGGGGTGTGAAACTGTTTGGAAGACGTCGAGTCATAGTGAGCTTGGCCGTGAACTCTCCCTGAAAGCATAACTAAGGCCCGTCCAGCTTGGGATGCAGTATGAACCACAGTTTGACACAGTTGATATTAAAGAAGCACAAATGTACCTGGTAAAGCGTCTGCAACAGGGATTAACTGCCCACTGTTCTCAGTCTCTCATGAGTAGCGTATACTTCGTGTTTCTACTTGCGATTCAATGACATGACCTTTCATTTTCTGCCATTACCCCTGGCTGATGACCATACCACTTCTCTTTTTACACCGGCATACTTCCCAATTGATTCTCTTACCAATCTATTCACGTCATCTCTTAACCTCCTTCTGTGGCAACTTGGAACATTCAATATGTGGTTAACTGTCTCATTAGCTTGTCCACTCATCCTGCATTTGCTTTCTTTTTTGTGATCTGTCTATCCCCGCCTTGATTGCATTCATTCTGACAGCCGACTCCTGTGCCGCAAATATGAGTGTCGCTGTCTCCAAATAAATGCGTCTGAGGATGTACGGGCAAATATGTGTGTATGTGAGTGTATATCTGAGTGTGTGTATATATGTGGGAACGAGAAGGGGTGAAAGTATGTGTTTGTGCAAGTATAAGTTTGTGCATGTATGTGTGAATGCGTGAATGTGCATGAGAGTGAATGCGTGTCTGAGTGAGTGCATGTGCTTGAGTAGTATGCATTTGAGAGTATGTGCGCGTGTATGTGAGTGAGTGTGTATGCGTGAGTGACTGAATGCGTGTGTGCATGTGGGTCTGGTCGTGTGCTTGATGTAAATTTTTCAAGCAAGTTTAATTTCAAGCAGCTCTCATTCAAAGAAGCCGACAAATGAAAATCCTCTCGTCAACACGAACAGCTCTCCAGAACCTTAAAACTGAATGGCGTCAACAATTTTATTAAGTATCTCAGTCGTTCTCTTCTGATGATGAGCACTAAAAGTTTTGAGAAACTATTTCACTAAAAAAATCATTTCTTCCCATAATTCCCGGATAAGATAATAGAAAAAAATGTTTGTTGCTATCACCAAGTTTGAAATGTTATGTCTAACAAAATGCATTCAAATAGATTATTATTTAATTAGCTAATCGTTGTTCGTGACAAACAATAAAATAAAATTCATTCACAGTTTTTTTCTTATTAATGTTAGAGATTCTTTAAGTAAATAATTATAACTTTGTTCACACAAAAAAAAATCCCGCGTTTTTCTTTTTATCGCAAAATGTTTGGGCGCTGTATACTTCGGCCTTCCTACAACAACAATGGAAAATAAGATATTTGCAAGAAATACTAGACATATTTTTCGCAACACAACCAGTAAGCCAAGTATAGATATAAACAGATATTAAATTAAAAGAGGCTAATAAATTTAAAAAAAAAAAAAAAAGATTCTTGTAACATAGAATAAACTTAAAAGAAATGCTGATGGAATTCGTCTATTCGTTGGGCTTGAACGCACGGTTCAAGAGCGGGAAAAATCTGTGAAACGGCGCGAAAAAGACCACGGCAAGAATTCACAAAGATTAACAGATGTGACGATAACTGAAATTAAATTGCATACTTCTGATAGAAGGAATACACGAGAATTTTGTTCGGTTGATTCGTTTCTTACGGCTTATCAACCCATTTGCAGGTTATTTAAATCCAGAAAATATTTTTAGATTGTAAGAATTTTTTCTTTATATGATAATAGTTTAATGATAGAAGTGTTGCTAATTAACCCATAGCTGGGGGAAGAGGAATTGGATTCATACATTCCCCAAGGGGATTTGCGCATAAGTGAAATGTAACGAACCGAATCGACTCTGCGATTAACAATTCCGAACCATTATCGATTACACCACCCATACATCCAAGCTTACAGAACCTTGCATTTCCACAAGAGAGTACATCTGACGAAACAAAAGTTATCAAATTATTAATTTTGAATTAGTTTGTCGAAAAGTTTGGTTTTGTAAGTCGACTATTATATGCGTTCGTACGGTTTGGTACAGGTTCTTGTAATGAGCAAAATGGTAATAAGTGAGAAGAGCAGGATTTACTAATTACACTTATGTGGGTATTAGCACAAAAGTTTGGTTTTATACGTCAGTCGTTGGCGGGAGAGTATTTGTTTGTAACCGCTTAACGACAGGCGTTCCCTGCTAGGCGAATGACAACACATATGACGCATTTCTTTCTAACATGTCTATTGAAAAGCTTTTTAATCTGAAAATATAAAAATTCTCTCACATACTCAAACACATAAATTAATAGACTTTGTGGCTTTTTAAATCGTTTATTTCCTGCTATATATTTAGAGATTCTTGATAAAATACAAAGGAGAACCAGCAATATTATTGGTCCTAACCTGGCATCTCGGCTTCTGTCATTTTCTCACAGGCAGTTGCTTCCTTGTGTCTTTTCTATAAATACTTGCATGGTAGTTGCTCGGATGAACTCTTCGCTAGAGGGAAGTGGATGGGTTAGGTAACTTTCGCCCTTTGACTATGTTAAATACAAAGTTAAAGATTTTGCTAAGATCTTGGCGAACCGTTTGGCTTTCCTGTCTAGTCTGATTGGCTCCGAATAGACGTGCTATGAAGGGCTGGACTATTCAGTACAACATTCGTATGGTACGCTTGATCATTGAGTAAGTCGACAGTGAAGCTGCGCTGATCAATTTAGATCAGTCCAAGGCCTTCGATAGGATTGACCATCGATTTCTGGAGGCTGTTCTTTCGGTGGCCGGTTTCGGGCCGTACTTTAGCACATGGATCCAACTTCTGTATGCGATTCCGGTGCGCTGGTGGAAGTGAATGGGGTACGATCGAAGCCTTTCGTATTGTCTCGCTCCATTCGTCAAGGCTGTCCGCTTTCGCCTTTGCTTTACGTTCTTGCGTTGGAACCTTTCCTGCGTAAGTTGAGGATGGATCCGGTCCTGCGCGGAATTTCCCTACCTGGTGCTACCACCTCGGCCACGTATTCTGCCTATGCTGATGACGTTTCGGTTGGTGTGTCGAGCAGAGCTGATATTGACGAAGTCAGCAAAGAAATCAGTGGGTACGAGATAGTTACAGGGGCCAAGATCAACCGCGATTAAGTCTGTGGAATGGAGTTTCTCTTCCCGGACCTTTCCTCTGGACGGACGGGCCGATCAATATACTCGGCGTCTGGTTCGGTCCTGATATCCAGTTGGAAATGAATTGGACGGAGGTACAAGGAAAGGCCAAGATCACAGTTAATCTGTGGTCTTAGAGGAATCTTTCCTTAAAAGGGAGTGCGAAAGTATGTATTTCAAACATCTACCCGATTATCCTTTACCGACTCTCAGTGCTTCTACTTCCGTATGCCACACTCATGTCATTAGTAAAGTTCTTGTACTCCTTCTTGGGAGGCAAGGCCGTTAGGGTATCTTGGGAGATCTGTTGCCTTCACCCATCTGAAGGTATGCCTAGCATTGAGATTCGTTACTATATGTTTTGCATCGTGTTTCTAGATGGAATATGTCGTGATTTGGATGAAGAGGGCGCCATCGGAAAGGAAGACACCCGTAAGAAGTTTCCATCCCTGAGAATGTGCACTCGTGCGAGGATGCCCACCATTTATCCCGAGCCGAATACTCCTTCTATCGCGAATGTCGTCTTGCTCTGAAACGCCTCTTACGGGCGTCGGATGGCCTCTCCAACGTCAAGGCGTTGCCTCCTAGGGCATTATATAAGATGTTAGTTAGGGGGTCTATTAAAGATGAGCAGGAGGATTGCTCTATATGGCCTTAGGTTGAAATGTCTCAACATCGATAAGGCATCACTCACCTAGCTGGTGATTCTGGGTCGCCAAAAGACTTTGTTCAGCAGGCTTGGAGAAATCTCCAAACTGCCGACGCCGTGCTGGGGAGTTCGAAACCCTAGGTCACGCCTTCTTTCATTGCAGTGTCGTAGCGCTGTTGTGCAAGTCTGTTGAAGGCCTCATGGTTCGCATGCTGCAAGGAAAGATCTTTGTCCTTGAGGCCTGTTCTGTTTGTAGCAATATGGCACCGCCGTTGACAAAGCCTGAAGACTACGTGTTCTTTGCTTGCTAGAGTTTATGATAGTCGTGATTTGGACGACATGTCAGAAGAGATTTTATGGAGGCAATAAGTTCACTTCTTCCCAACTGATCTTGTTCTTTAAGCATCAGCTTAAAGTCAGGATTAGGACGGGAAAGCGGCGGCTCACTTCATCAGAATTCAGCGAAAGGTGGGTGAATCTTACGCGTTTGAGCCGAGTGAAAGCGGATGACTTGGAGTGGCTCTTTGATGCCGGTTAGACATAAGGATATTGTTCTTCCTGCTTTGAATTTAGGCAATCCCGCCCGAAATTAGCCTAGTTTAAGGCTGTTTTTGTATCTTTAGTTTCTTAATTCCAGTTAACTTAGCTAGGAGATATATGCTCATTAGCTTCTTTAATTTCTGTCTCTATTTTTCTTTAGTTTAATTCCCTATCCCCTCCCTCGTTAGGTGGTCAGTGATGTCAGTTCTCCAGTGGATGCGGGGCGCCTTTCGTTCCGGGTGTGATTTTCGTGTTCGAGTGAGTGAATGGGATGAATGAATGTTTTATATTATTAAAGTCTTGCATTGATTTCGTCCAGGGAACTGATGTTTCTTCTACATTTAAGGATTGGGAGGGGAGTTATTAATAACATTATTTTATTTAGTTTTTTGTCAATAGTTTTGGTTTCATATTTTAAATACTCATTGGGGCTAGTTTTTAAATTGTAGTTTTATTCCCCCGCCCCAGACAATGAATTGAACATAAGGACTAGTTAGGATTTTCATAGAGACAATGAGGTATTATGGTGGGTGTGCTAATAACGGTAAGTAAGAATGTGTTGTTTTGATGTTAGGAATATTGAGGTATATCTGGGTCGGTGTTTGTAGCTAGCTAAATTTCAAGTTAAGACAGATGAAGATCTTCCTTTTCTCCATTCCCCATTTTGGCCTTGTGCCATATTTTGCAAATATTTACAAATAAATATCACTCTTCGATATGGTACCTAGATTTTATGAATTTAAGCGCAGTACTAGATTGGCAACAAGGTCTCATCAATTTAGCAATGAATTGGCTTGAAGAAACCGTAAGTTCTATGCTAATAGTTTCTATTCACGAACTTCTTGTTCCATATTATCCAGCTTTGATCCTCAAAAATTTAAATCCAATGTCAATCGATGATACACACAAAATATGAAGTATATATGATTATTATTGAATTCATTATTGAAATATTTTTATGAAAATTATTAATTATTCGTACAGATTTTCTAAATTATAAGCTGGGTTAATATTTGAATATAATTACTTAGACAGCAATTGTCTTGAATTTGTTCCACTGTAGTTAAGACAAAATAGTTCCGTATAGATTCCAGGCAATTGTTAGAAGGATTCAATCATGGTTCATCCTACTTGAGGCGGATGCCTTAATGACAAAATGGATTCCACGAGGTCCAATATACTGGTCACGCATCTTTTAATCATTTCATCACATTCAACACGCGGAAGGTTACAGAGAATGTAAGAGAACGAGAAGACTTTAGTCGGGAGAAATAAGAAAAGGGCATTAAAGTAACCCGGATTCAGGAAGACAGAAGATGGCGATTGAGGTTTTATTTAAATTTCTGAAGATTGTAGTTAGCAAGGAAGCAAGAAATAGGAGAGTTCTACAGGCGAGACGTGCGAGAATTGAAACGACTAGAATTGTTGTGGCCTTGTTAAGGCCAGAATTAAAAAGACACAATAGAGGAATTGAGTTAAACAAATATATTAACCGAAAGAGTAACACAAACATATACAAACAAGGGTGTTACAGCAAGAATGTTCGGTTCGACTGTCAGAGCTGACTGCTTAAAACTTCGCCCTGCAAAAGGCAGTACCTGCTCCTATTTATAGCTGGGAGAGCCCATGCGTGCGTGGCTAAATTACCATAACAAGAATAAAATAGACGGTCGCATCTAGCGAGCTGAACAGTAAAAGTTGTCAGTCAAGTGGCACGCTTAAATTCATGTGTTAAATAATAGTTTCATACTATTATTTTTTTAATGACAGTGTATTCTGGTTCAGACCTTTAAAGGCTGACCTTATGTTCAGATGGTAGACAAAACAAAGGAAGTCCGTTTTGATTGGTTAAAACTATCGTGGGAAGGTTAGATAGATAGAATTTGTTTTCAGGACTTAAGTTTTTACACGTCATACGCAGCAGACGTGATTATTTCGTGTCTCGGGGAACTTGCTCCCCAGTGGGGCTGATAGAGCGACCCCACTGGCTGGCTAGTTAAAAATGTACACATCGACGTGTTAATAAAAGAGATAAGTTTCAAATTCTCTTTGTTGATGCCTCTTTTATCTCCGAACCCAAAAATATTTCGACACCCGGCCGAGGGAAGAAAAAAAATAGAGAGAAGAGATGTTACGTAATCGACCACGTCAACTGAGAGACCCCCAGAAAAATGGAGTATACAAGACATGCAGCTGAGGCACTAAGGGAAAAAGCTCATCAGTTAAATTGATATTTTCTACTATAATTGTAGAAAAACTGAGGGAAGCCACGACACTTCGGTGAGGAAGTGACTGAAGATGAGATGCCAGGTCAGGATCGATTATATTACAGAACCTTCTTTGAATTTTGTCAAGAATTTCCTGCTATATAGTAAGGGAACCAGAACAGATATAGCAGAAGTGTTCAAGGCACGGACGACAAAGATTTTAATCAAAGATGGCAGATTGGTATCTCGTCGATGCAAGCCATTCCTTTTTTGCAGAAGGATACATTGATTTCTTAATATAAATCTTCAATGAGATAAATATCAAAAAGATTTCTTTGTAAACTTTATTAGAATGCTTTTAAGTTTATTTTCTTTCACGTAATGGTAATCACGTTCCTTTTGCTAGCAACCAAACTGAGAATTCATTGTTTTGCTTGGTAGCTCTTTGATTTAATGACATTTTAAACTTGGCTTGCTAATTAAATTAAAATTTATTGAAACAAAACAATTACAGTTGACCACTGATGACAATTCCAGAACAACATAACAAAAAACGATTTTTTTCTAACCTCTGCCAGCCGCAATGATGGAGAAAGCATTACCTCGAACCATCGCCAGTGAGACACGCTGCAAGAGCCACTCCGTTTCGCGAGGCTCGTCCCTTAATCGAGATGCAATCGTGCCAATCATCCGAAGGAACGCCATCGAACGAGGGCCAATAACCCCTGAAGTCTCCACTGCCACAGGAGTAAAAAAAAAATCTATCAGCAAGAGAAGAATATTTAACTATTTTTTCATCTCTGCGTCCCGGGCGACGGATCCTGGCTCAATCGTGGAACTGATCAAATTACCGGTCGAAAATGTATCCGCACAGGTCGCATCCCAAATCAACGACTTCCCCATTTTAAGAGCTAATTTAGTGTCGAAATCTGATCCGGTTTCTGAATCGATATACTATAGTGATACTGGAGTGATGGATCCGATAATGGAATGGTAGACTTTCCCAAGAAGGTAACATCACTCGAAAGCGATTATTAACAATACCAACGCGAGAAGAACATAATGAAGAGCTTTGAAAACGAAGGACGTGTTACGTCATTTGACGCATGAGGTTTTAACTGGTTTCGCTTTTCGTTATGTACATCGTTACCTATATTTAACTGCGCACGCCTGCGTGTGAGGATGGTGTAAATACTGACCAAATGGTGTCGACCCGTTCCTTGCAGTTGTTCAATAATTGTCATCTGTTTTCATTTAATTTACCACACATGCCACCTTTGTCATCTCAAAATGCGGTAAAGCACGAACGTCTCTCGCTTTTCTCATCTTTTTGCATTTCTCCACCCACTCCCTCTCTCTCTCTATCCACCCTCTGTTTTGCTCTCTCCTCATCCTTTTCTCTCTATATTTCTCTCTTTCTCTCTCTTCCTGCCCTTCTCCAACCCCCCTCTCTCTATATCTACCCTCTCTTTCTCTCCACCCTTTCTCTTTATATATATATATATATATATCTTTCTGTTTTTCTCCAACCTCTCTCATTCTCTTTCTCTCTCCAGCCTCTCTTTTTCGCTCAAGTTCTCTCTCTTTCTCTCTCCATTTCTCGCTCTTTCTCTCTCTACCTGCCTCTCTCCACCCTCTCTTCCTCTCTCACCAACCTCTTTTTCTCTCTCTTTCTCTCTCTCTGCCTCTCTCCATACTTTCTCTCTCTATCCAGCTTCTTTCTCTCCACCCTCTCTTTTCTCTCTCTCTCTCTCTCTCTCTATATATATATATATATATATATATATATATCTTTCTACCTTTCCCCAACCTCACTCGCTCCCACTTTCCCTCTCCATTTTTCTATCTTTTCGCTGTCTCTCTCTCTCTCTCTCTGCCATCTCTTTCTCTATGTATCTTTCGCTTTCTCTATCTTTCTCATTCTCTCTTTCTCTCTCTCAATCTCTCTCTCTCTATATATATATTTATCTAGCTAGCTAGTTAGCTAAATATGTTCATATCTATATATTACTTTAAACTATATATTTAGTGAATACACATGGTTGAATAAACATCCCCGTGTTTTTAACATTGTATATTTACATTTACTGGCCTGTACCTTTAATAAAGAAGATGGAGTAATGGACTGGATAATCGGAGACCCGCGTTCGAATTCCAGTTGAATCCATTACATTCACTTATGTACTAATACCCTTAGGTAAATAAATAGCAGGACAGACCAGGTTCTATAGCTTTGGATGGCAACTGGTATACCGCAGAAAGAAATGATAACCGACTGCGAGAAAAATCAGTCTCGTCAGTCATGTATCGAAAGATACATGATCGCTTAACCGTGTATTACGCATGGCACATAACTGGCTGACTGCCTAAAGGAAAACAAAATCTGCCCCGCCATGCCATGCTGCCATTGGAAACTTTTAGAAACCAGCCAGATTCACTTACCTTTTAATGAAATACACATCTTTTGTTCGCATCCCTAGAAGCCTATATCTGTTAACTTTATTTTCGGCTCCAAAACATAAAGAAATTTCCAAGGAATTAATGCATAACTTTTATATTAATACGAAATAATATAGGATAAATAAAATATATTCTTAAATTATTGTTGATTGTTTCAGGTACAAAACAGAAGCTAACAGATATAAAAATTCCAACGAGAAATGTACTTTCCATAAAACGGTAAATCAAACTTTGTTTTATCAAAGGCGGCCTCCGTGGCCAAATTGGTAACAGTACGTTTCAGCTATAGATTCAGTTTCCCTGATGGGAAAGGGGATAGTTTCGATCCCCGTTGGAGGCAGAATCATTCTTTAGTAAGACTTCTCAATCTAGGCCGGTTGTTTTTAATTTCAATGTTTAAGAATGTAAAAAAAGGGTAGCAATTCAAATATGTGTATCAACAAAAGATATCGTTAATCGTAATAAGAAAATATGTATATATATATATATATTGTTAAATATAACTGATATTGGATGTCTATTATGTTTGATCATGAGCCCTTCTCAATATATTTGTTATAATTTCGGGTGAAAATAAACACAAAAATTGTCCAATATTTGGATATTTTTTAAGCTGTTTCTTGATCTAAGCTTTCGGCTCACATGAGCCATCTTCAGAGTGGTTATATGGACATTGAAACAAAGATATTCACCATGAAAGATGATATTCTCTTATGTTGTCATAGAAGATTTCTATGTGACAATAACGGTGAATTTATGACCTGACCTGCTATTGCAGAGGCAGGTCATAAATTCATGATGTGGTTCTATGACGTCATACCACGTGAGAGACCGAAATATTAACAACAGAACCATATGTCTAGATGCAATGGAATGTGTTGTGACTATTTTGAAATGTAATTTTGTTGAGTGTGGGCTGCTTTATTTTAATGTACATGGCCTCCAATATCTGAAGGGTTTTTTACTGTTTGTATGTGTGAGTATTGTTGTGTTATCAACTAATATATGTCTAATATTATGCACATGGCAATGTTTTTTCTAAGAAATGTTGCTTAATCGAACTAAGATCAGAAAAGTGACAAGTAAGTCTACGGGAGAGCGTGGTTGTGGTAAAACCAATATATGTAGTGGTTTTATTATTAGTATCAAAGATACAATCTCTGAACGGGTATTTAAATTGATACACTAAATTGTTTTTTTAGAGGATTTAGTTGTGTGGTTGTAGGGTTATTAGAGACTATGAGGTCAGTTGTTTTAAATATGCGATGAGCTTAACTTGTTTATTATTATTAATGGGTTTAACATTTCTAATTATTATGGTTTTGAGTGTTGTTTCATGATATTTGTAATTATTATGCATTTGGTTACAATAACATAAGTTAATAGTGTTATGTTTATTTTGTCATACACTATTATTATTTTTGTTTATTGAGATACATTTTAATTTTTTGATCAATGACGAAATTCCATTATTATATATGTATATTCAAGAAGGATTGGTTAAATAATTACATTTACAGCGTCTCAAAAAAATTTACAAAAGTTACCTCCCTTTCATAATTTGAAATTTTGAAAATGAGACCCTGTAAATGAACAAAATATTTCGAATTTACGGAGCTCACTGGAAACACATCCACGGATATTTTAACACAATGACGATGGCCTCAGATGAGATTGGAAGTACTTGGGAAAATAAAAATTATTTGAAAGTAAACTCTGGAAATTTTCTTGATTACATTGAATGAAAATATACTACCTTATATATATATATATATATATATATATATATATATATATATATATATATATATATGCGCACACAGATATATATATATATATATGCACACACACACAGATATATATCAGGTCATCCCATAAGTTCTGTCCAAATTTTAAATAAGGAAAACAAGTGACCAAATGTTATATTTAATGACAGATTCAATCAACAATATATTTTCTCTGATTATCTATGACTTCCTTCCATCTATTAACAAGCTTACTAATTCCATTACTGTAAAATTCTTTTGGCTTTGATTCGAAGAACTCACAAATGTCAGTTTTAACCTCTTCCTGTCTTACAACAGCTGTTTCTTACAAATGATTCTGTAAGCTACGAAACAAATGGTAGTCTGAAGGAGCAAGATCGGGAGAATAAGGTGGATGAGGAATTTTCTCCCAACCAAGTTCTTCGATCTTTTCTTGAGTGATTCTTGCTGTGTGGATTCGCGCATTGTCCTGATGAAACATCACCTCTTTTCGATTCACTAGAGCAGGTCTTTTTTTCCTCAAAGCTTGGTTCAAACGCTCTAATTGCTGACAGTATATTTGAGCATTAATTGTTGCATTAGATGGTAAGAATTCAAAGTGGATTATTCCTTGGCGATCCCACCAGATTGAAAGAAGAACCTTTTGCCCATGAAGTTCCATTCTCGGCTGTGACTGGGGTCCTTCCCCTTTACCAAGCCACTGTCTACGACGCTTAACATTCATTTTTCGTCGCCAGTCACAAGTCTATCCCAAAAAGGTGAAACAAGTTGGCGAGAATGGAGAGAAGAGCAGATGTCAACTCAGGATTTGAGGTTGTTTTCTGACAATTCATGAGGCACCCATTTTCCAAGTTTAGGAACTTTTCCAAGTTGTTGAAGATGACGATGAACAGTTGTATGGTTTGAACTGAGAACCACTGCCAATTCCACAACTGATAAAGCAGGATTTTCTTCAAGGGCTGCTTCAAGATTCTTTTCATCAAACTCAACTGGACGTCCGGTTCGATCTTCATCTTCAAGGGTGAAATCTCCACCTCTGAATTTTGCAAACCATCTTCTGCAAGTTCTTTCATTCACACATTCCTCTCCATAAACTGAGTGAATGTTTCTAGCCACTTCGGCTGCTGAGTTTCCTTTCTTGAACTCATAAAGCATTATGTGCCTCAAATGATTCTTGGGTACTTCCATGTTAGCAGGGTTTTAATCAAACAAAATTTAATTTTATTGTTCTCTGAAATAAAATTTGATCAGTTTAAATGCATCTAAACATAAAAAATAATGTTCAGCTCCATTAGACATTATAAAATACTTATAAATTTCGTTCATTTTAACAAAAAGTTAAAATTCAGACAGAATATATTGATGACCTTATATATATATATATATATATATATATATATATATATATATGAGCTTTTGTGCGTGTAGTTTAGTGTAAACAAATAACTATCATAATAGAATAAAAGTGGAACGTTATTTTATTGATGAACAAATCATAGAATAAAGAAAAACAATAATACTTGACAGATGAACCGCCATTGACATATTTCAGGCGATTTCAAACCTACCATCTTCAGTTTATGGATTCCCAGTGTAAGTTGCATTCTTAATATGACCGTATAAAATCCTAAGCCATCAACTTGAGAATTTTCTTCTTCCAGTTTAATAATTTCTTTATCTGAAATCTCTCTGACAACACGTGACTAATGTGCAGGTGCAATGTCCTACAGAAAGAGTTGTTGTTTGCAAAGCACTTCTGAAGAGTGGTTGTAAGAAGTTCAAGTAGTTTTTACCTGTAAAGTTTTCATCAGTAAAGAAAGGTTTTGCTGATGACAACACCATACTGAGATTTACAGCTGGGATTAAGTACGATTTCACTTAATTGTTTTCTACGGATGGTTCCCTGATCTTCAAGATATTTTACTTATTATTTGAATTTGTTAATTAAAAACAAAAAAAAACCTTTCTATCTGATTTTATCTTTATATATTTCTTATTCAAAATACGGTTGATACTTTATATGCTGAGACCATACGTACATCGCTCATATGTGTTTCGAATATATATATATATGTGTGTGTGTTTTGTGTCATATATAATATATATATATATATATATATATATATATATATATATGTTTGTGTGTGTGTCATATATAATTGCTAATATATATATATATACACACACACACACATATATATATATATATATATATATATATATATATATATATATATATATACTGTGCAATGCGAGGTTTATTTAAAATACAACGGTACTTTGGGACTTGAGTAAATGGATATATAGTTTGGTCAATGGCAGAGACAGTGACAGCAATACATAAGCTAATTTTATATCTCGTGTATGATGTAACCCCTGAAAATTAGCTTCAAAATTAGGTCTTCGAAAGTCACACGATACGCGAGTATATATATATATATATATATATATATATATATATATATATATATATATATATATATATCACAGGTAATAGATCCGTTGGCATCTAATCCAGGTGAATCCTAGTAATATCAGATATTAAAACTGATCTACAGAGAGAGCTCAATAGATTTATCATAACTGAGCATATATATTATACAGTAAAAATTCAAATTTACCTCATGTGGCTATAGTCTATTTTAATTTAATTTGAAGGTTGTGCCACTTTAAAATAGATTATACCCATATGTGGTAATTTTGAATTTTTTTATATATATATATATATATATATATATATATATATATATATATATATATGAAGAAATATACTTTTAAGGTGTGCTATATTTATGGAATAAAGTGCTCAATATCAGCGATAGAGCTTGTGTAAATATAAAAGTGAACATTGAAGTAAGCACTTAGAGGCGACAGGCTGTTTCATGCTAGACGCAATGAAGTGTTGACTTCAATGTTCACTTTTATATATATATAAGGTGTGTGTGTGTGTGTGTGTGTGTGTGTCTGTGTGTGTGTGTGTCTGTGTGTGTGTCTGTGTGTGTGTGTGTGTGCAAGGTGTTAGCTAAATATATATAAACCGCTTAAAAGTTATTTGTAATGAACCACCATATTTAAAGAAACTATTCAACTTTGCTAGAACGACAATGCATTCCGTGACCGAGTCGGTCTAAAGCACATCGGATCTAAACGGCTGTTTCTCCTTCCAATGCTGACGCAGGTTCCTGCAGATCAATGCATTCCGTGACCTTGCATTGATATATTTGTTGTGTATATTCTCCTTGGCAAAGGAGTGATTCTGTGAGGAAAGGTGATAATGGGGAAAAGTCCAATTTGGACGAAACGGGTCGCCTAAAACTACTGCTTCCCTATTGTCTTTTTCCCTTTATATATATTGTCTTTTCTACGGGTTAATTCTGATATATATATATATATATATATATATATATATATATATATATATATATATATATATATATATATATATATATATATATATATATATATATTTCTTTTAAAGTATACTTTTGTCACGTTGGAACAACTATAACCTCTTTCCTACACACACACACACACACATATATATATATATATATATATATATATATATATATATATATATGTTTGTATGTATGTGTGTGTGTGCGTGTATGTCCGTGTGTGTATAGGCTATGAAGATGGATGGTGAAAATGGGTCATTTGTCTGAGTAACCGCAGATGTGATAAGTACTCTGCCCTGTCTTAGTGAAGATGGATTCTAATGACCATCGCAGTCTTTTTGCTTGACGGCAGGCCGCACATTTCTCGTTTCGCTGTTTGCCGCCTGACACCTCACTAAGTGGATTAGCATTAAATCAGAGTTTGTTTCACCGCTCAATTTGAAAATGTACCATTCCTGGAACAGTTTGCAAGTACCTATCTTTTTCAATTTTCATAATTTGGGGATTTTTTTTTTTTTTTTTCAAGTGAGGGGTGACTGTTATCTTATTTAACCAACTGTAAACTTTTGAAAATTACCCTATTAAATGTATATCTGTTCCTCACTCGCAAACAGGTCGAATGTCGTGACTCGATCTAATTTTATTTTACTTTAATTAAAGTTGGTTTCATTTACTCCCTCGGGCCGCGCTAATTACTGGCCATTTATATTATTTCTATTTGTAAATATCTTTTTCAGTAACATTTGCAGACTGTTTTTTCATCATCGATTTTGTTCGCTGTTTGCAGAAACTAATAATATCATCCCCAGTGTTATTACAATTATTTTATTAATTTTCATATATATTATCAGGCGACTCTTATTTTAGATTAACACTTCATAAAGTACCTTGCGTGCATCTAGGTATTTTTGCTGATTAAGGTAAGGCTGTTTGCTGAATATTTCATCTTCATTTTTCCCATTGTTTTTGCAAATTTTTTTAGAAACCATTCAAATCATGATCACCACCAGTATATTCTATCATTTGCTTTGTTGTTATTTTTAGTTTTCTGATCATTTCATTTTATTTATTCAGGTTCTTACTGTTATTTAGTTTCGATCTTTTGTCTGCAGGAACAGTTCCATGCAGTATCTGAAAGCTTTCCATATTCTTGCTTACAGTAACGAATTTGTTCGTCCAGCTAGTTTCGCATTTGACCTTCACAATTCCAAATATAAACCTCCCCTCTTTCTCGCGACATTTTCTGTTTTATACTTATATTGTTTGTTTGAATGAACGAAACGGAATCATTTGCAGAGTTACTAATGAATAATCGCTCCTACTCAGTCATGTCTACTCTGTATTCCTTTTGGTCAGATTTCCTGCATTCACTTATATAGTTAAAAATACGGTTTCATTTCTATCTCCACAAAATTAGCTTTTTTTTCTAATACAGTTTTTATGCTATTACTTGTGATTCTGTTTCATTTTTCAAGTGTCCTTTTCACAAACATACTAATTTCATCTGCAATTTATTTGATCTACTATCCATTATGTATGTATTATGTATTTGTCTAATATGTATTACGTATTATGTATTTGTCAATTATGTATTATGTAGTATTGTATATTTCTCTGATGTGTATTCCATGTTACGTAGTATTGTATATTTGCCTACTATGTATTACAGTAGAATATATTTATCTATGTATTACCTATTATACAGTATTATATATTTGTCGACAATGTATGACGTATTATGTATTAATATATATTTATCAACAATATATAAAATAGTATCATGTATATGTCTCCTGTGTAGA
Source organism: Acanthosepion pharaonis (assembly GCA_903632075.3). Classification (NCBI taxonomy): domain Eukaryota; kingdom Metazoa; phylum Mollusca; class Cephalopoda; order Sepiida; family Sepiidae; genus Acanthosepion; species Acanthosepion pharaonis. The sequence goes on from CAHIKZ030005396.1 coordinate 283,684, forward strand.
ATGTTTAATGTAATATTCAAATCTAGTATAGGAGATAAGAAAATTGAACATAGACTGCACTAGAAGCAGTCTCGCCCAACACCACATATTGTTACAAAAAAAAAAAACATTAACCTAAAAACATATCATAGTACTTACATAGCCTCGACAGATTAAGACTTTTATATGGTTGTCATGCTTAATGCCAAACCCTTTCAGAAATATCTAAATGTTGTACACAAACGCTTCCTCAGATCAATGATTTAAAAAAAATTGCTTTTAGCGTGTGAAGCATATGGCTCTTAGGAAAGAACGTATTTCTTCCGAACTTGTGACTTGTGGACTGGTGCCACAGAATCACAAACCAACTACTATAACAGAAATCGCATCATTTGAAGACTTTCAACAGCAGCAACAGCTAAAATGAATAGCACACGTAACTCGAAGAGAAAATAAAGACAAAACCAAGATGTTCCACACCACTTCAAACAAGAGTTTAGGAAGGACCACTCCCATCAGTACTTGAAAGAGCAATGACAGCTACTGATCTTGAGAGACCTATTTTTCTGCAAAATTTTAACCGACAGTATCTGTTCGGTCAGTTGTTATGGAGTGGTTTCACAGTGGAGGCTTGTATTTGTACTAAGTCGCTCCTAAAATAGATTCGACATACAAAACGTTAGGATCTTGATATAATAGGTAATGACGCAAAGAAATCTAGTTGTGGTCGCTGATACTTTAGTATGCGACTAACGGTCGTCTGGCATCGACCGACTGACCGAACCACTGAACCACTTCCTCGTTACTCTTACTACTCCTACTTATTATAGGTGGGAGAGTCTATTAACTATAACTATAACATCAATGAATACTAAATGTTTCCTTATAAGGAAATGGCTAATGTTGCCATTACCATCTGTCTATTATATATTACATATTATATAGCATTATATACTTGTGTACTATGTAGTATTACTGTATATGCTAATGTACAAGGCGACTGGGCGTAGAAGACGATCATCAAATTTTCAAGTTAAAATGTAGGTTTATTTCTTTTTTAAGCATTTCTCCCCAAGCAAGGGGGGAGTTCCACTAGCACGCAAGGGGTTACAGAGAGTGGGAGCAAGAGTAAAGAGGCGTGATAGAGGAAAGGATGAAGAGAAGAACGGGGAATAGATCAAGGCATCTGGAGATGTCGATTGACATTGCATTTGAATAATTGAAGATTATAGTTATCAGGGAAACAAGTAAGAGGAAAGGAGTTCCACGGACGGGAAGTGCAATACATGAAGCCATTGGAGTAGAAGAGACGGTTATATTTAACCGAAAGGATGGGCCCAAGATGGCGATCCAATGGCACGTTTAAATTCATGCACTTTGGGAACTAGCAAGAATAGCTCGTCGGAGCAGTTACAGGTGAAAGTATCTGTAGAAAAGACAGAGGGAGGCGACGGCACGTTGGGGTTATATTTGCCGTATAAGACGACACCCCTTCCCAAATCGTATTTTATTAAATATATTCAATAAGCATATACTTTCTATTCATTCAAATTCTAATGTACAAAAAAACGGTAGAGAGATATTGTCAATTAACTATCCCAATCTACAATACTTCATGAGTGAGTGCTGTGCTTTCGGTGTTTACGGTAGCCTGAATAACTTTCCCCCGCTAACCATCTCCTCGTTCGACTGTTCTCGAATCTTATCTTTAAAAGGCTTGTTGAGACACACATCCAGTTGTGTTTTTGTTCAACAGCATCGATAAAAGGAGGCGAGATATTGTTTACAGTGTGTGACGATGGCTTTGGATTTCTCTCTTGTCGAATATGCATTTTGTTGTTGTCATGCAATCATGGCACATATTATATAAGATAACAGTAGTTTTATTATACTAAACTTTTATTATTTTATTATAATAATGTGAATTAAGTTGTTTTAGTAGAAAATATCTGTATCGATAGTTACCTAGGCAGGCGTTACCCTACCATCAAAAATCTTCTATACTAACAACTTACCATAAACCACAGGATTTAAGGTTCACATTTTATATTATAAATTTATTATTTATTTTTATATTATAAAATTATTATTTTATTATAAGACGGCCCCCTATATTTGTGTGGGAGAGGGGGGAATTTTTAAGGTTAAAAGATCGCCTTGTACGCCGACATATACGGTATATGTTTATGTAGTATTATATATTTTTGTATTATGTAGAATTATATATTCATATTAGGTATTATGAAACATTATACATTTTCTCGATTCTATGTATATGTATTCTCGTTTTGCTTCCTATTTTTCATCACTTGCCTTCTAATTAGTTTTGTTGAAGTTTCTTGCTATAATGATTTTTCTAATTATTCAAAATTACCATTTGAATCTACCACTCTTTAGACAATGCAGCGTACTCTTCAATCCCGACTAATGCTCTTTAAAAATGTATTCAAATCGAGTCTAAAACCATCATTTCTGCGGTGTTAAACTCGATGCAGAGCGATTATTTTTTCCAGTTACATATATATATATTTAGTTGGATTCATGTGAGTTTTATGCTACTGACGATTGCAAGTAGCGTGAAACCCAGGGTCACAAACTCACTCAATCCAACTAAATATGTTATCTCTATCACTGACATTGAGCGATTTCCAATAAGTATATATATATATATATATATATATATATATATATATATATATATATATATATATATATATATATAAAATTGCATATATTTATATATACATTATATATATATATATATATATAAGCAAGTGTAAATGGATATAAATCCGACAGAATGAAGAAATTTTGAAAAAACAAAAATCCTTAAATGTAGTTAAAATGAAAGAAATGTCGACGTCTGACGTTTCGGGTTTAATAAACCTTTTTCAAGACAATATTCATCAAAATACAATTCAGTTCAATATGACAAATACGATGGACATAAAAACACAAGTCTTATTCAGAACAGATAACTGAAAATTTTTAAAAATGATCAGCCTTCCGTCTAACATGGTCACACCGTCGTCACATGGGCGACGCTTTCATAACGTATTCCTAAAAGTTTGTGATTATTTTGAAATGAAAAAAGAAAATGAAAAGAATTCTATTAGGTTCTAAAATTTTATGTGTATGCTTGTCGAGCATCAATCTCGCCAAAAGGGGGAAATATTAAAGAAACCAGGTCTAGTATTCACCGTGCGTGAGATGGATATTATACCTGCTTCATAAATCCTCCTGAGATTTTTATTATGAAAATATTTTAATACTTTCACGGAATCGAAATCGAAATTATGATCTGCTTTAGTTTGTGTACAACTGAAGCATTGTTAAATTACCGAGACGAATATCTCGTTTATGTTCGAAAACACGAGATTTTAAGGACCTCCACCTGTTTCACCCACATATTTTAGGTCACAATTTTTGCATGATATTTGATAGATGCAAGCATCGGATGTAATATGTTGTCTGCTGGTGCTATTTAATAAACTACGGATAGTCCTAGTAGGTAATATAGTAGTTCTAATTTTTAATGCATTTAGATTATGAGAGATACGTTCGGTCAAATGGTTATTTGGTAAAAAGATTTAAAATTAATTTAAAAATTTTCAGTTATCTGTTCGGAATAAGACTTGTGTTTTTATGTCCATCGTATTTGTCATATTGAACTGAATTGTATTTTGATGAATATTGTCTTGAAAAAGGTTTATTAAACCGAAACGTCAGACGTCGACATTTCTTTCATTTTAACTACATTTAAGGATTTTTGTTTGTTTTTTCAAAATTTCTTCATATATATATATATTTGTGTGTGTGTGTGTGTAAATATATAGAAAAAATAGAAAAGAACACGTTAGGTAAATAATCCGAAGTTCTTTAGTATTTTTGTTTTTATTTTAAAAAAACAGTGAATGAATATTCTAGAAATCTTATTAAACAAAAACATGCGCTCATCTGCAGGATTCGATATATATATATCACTTAAACGGTATTTTTAGTTGATACCTATATTTAAAGGTACTAGTTAATTTTGCTTATTTGTCTATACCCCTCCGTGGGAGAGTTGGTCTAAAGCACATCGAATGACATCTTATGCCAGTTTCTCCCGCCAAAGAGGACGCAGGTTCGAATCCTGCGGAAAAGTGCATACATCATTTTAATAAGATTTCTAGAATATTTACTCCGGTTGACGAAAATAAATAAGTATACTGATAATAAATAATATATTATTATATATTTAGTTTATTTTAATTTCGAATCACCCCAAGCAAGACAGGAATGCCATTAATATATAAGGAGCAGAAAGAGAAGAGATTAATCAGTACTTACTGATTGACATTGCATTTAAATTTTTGCATATTAAAGTTGGCTGCAATGTATGGAGCCTGAAGGGAGTTCCACAAGCGAGAATTCTAAGAGAAGAAACTGTCAGCAAAGAATTTACAGCTACATCTGGCCAGCTCAAATGTAAAAGTAGTATATATATATATATATATATATATATATATATATATATATATATACATATATATATATATATTTATATATATATATATATATATATATATATATATATATATATATATATATATATATATATATTGAGGCGAGTTTCGTTAAATAATTTAGACAAGTTTTGTCTGCTTATTTTGAATGGGATCCGTTCGTATTCCTGTTTTACAGAAACCCACATTGTATATAAATTTAAATGTCCTCTGGGAGATTGTATCGTCAACGGGGGAAAAATAATATTTATGTTGGCCATATTACGCTACGTTGTCACGGCGGTTGAGTTTTCATTTGAATGACATGTCCAACATCTCTAAACATTTACAACAACATGCTTGTCGACATTCGCAATTTAGAAAAATTCTTGTCGGAAATACATAATATACATAAATACATAATATATTTTCTCATAAAAATAATAAACATGAACTAAATATCCTTGAAGCCATCCATATTAAAAAAAAAATTGAATCCTATCCATAACAAAATTAATTATAAATACTGCACAAATGTTGTAAAATGCTGACAATAGATAGACTAAAATATCATAAAGTCTATATTATAAGCTTCTCATACTATTTTCTTCCTTTTAAAAAATGAACTACTCATACATCCTAATTAGTTACCTCCCCTAGAGCGTACCATACACCGCATGACACATGTAAAATTATAACTTTCAGATGAACATAAACATTTTGTTTTTGGAAATAATGAGCACTACATTTTTGTTTTAAAAATCCACCCTGAGGATGACATTATGTTAATGTCGAAAATACTCGGAATAAAACAATATGTATCAACACGGTAATCTTCTCTCTTCTATTAATACCGACACCAGAAAGCTCATATGAGAATATGAACGAATCCGGTTAAAAATAAAACTGTTCTTAACTATTCAACGAAACTTGCCTCAATGAAAATATGCTGCCAAAATAAACACTACATATATATACACATTATATATGTGTGTGCGTGTGTGTGTGAATGTGTGTGTGTCAGTGTGTGTTACACTAAAACTCTAATCTTGAATGTATTTATTCGTGTTCCCGAGATACAGTTTAATCGATGGATAATACCCTAACATATTACGGATCATATTGGACGCTGAACAAATGTTATTAAAATTAGACAAAGTTTTTTTTATGTTTTTACGGCATTTTTAATTTAGTATTTGTTTTCGATGCACATTCAATCTGTGTATATAAACAAACACTTGCATATTATATTCCAACTACAGTGTGTGAAAAATAATAAACATTCATAATAGATTATAACATTATTAAATAAATTTAAATATGCAGGACATAATATATATTATACTATTCACTACACTATATTAGAACTTTTTTAAACATTTTTTTAACTAATTGTTGTATATAGCTAGATTTAGAAAAGAATGTTGTAACCAATAACCTCCTATTTGTGTGAGTATTTGTTACCGGGAACTGATCAGCATTCAGGAAATTAAACAAAAAAAAATATCACTTTCTTAAATGATTACAAATGTTTACGGGTGTCTCTCCATCCTCCCCAACAAGAAAAGAGTCGAGACACTCAGCTAAATGAAATATAAAAGCTGTCAAAAGGCGGATGAACAATCTGCAGGGTCTATGGTAATCTAGCACACACAGAAAGGGCATCAAAACTTCTGTCCATTAACGGCAACTAATCATCCACCAGTCTTTCCAGACCCCACTTTTTTCGCTGGATTCGGCAAAAGATTTAGACATGTCAAAGCTGAACTTGCGTAATCACTTAAATTGATTCAAGAACATGACATTTTCTTCTGAATAACCATTAGGTTAGATTGTGAGGGGGGGGCAACAGGTAAAATATACATACACATCCGTGTTGGGTTACTTCGATGTGGTGTAATAGTATGCTTGCCTCGCTAGATCAAATACGACTGAATAGTGAGTTCGATCCCCAGTCGATGCCTCATACTTTCGGCCTTGTGCCACATCTAAGCTACGCTTACAAAATCGCCATACACAGTTGTTTTTTTGAGGAAGTACTGGGATTAATCTCGCACAAAGCAAGGTGGGACTTGCCTGACAGATGATTTGTCATAATGATTTCAGAAAAGGTTTTACATGGCTGAATGCCCTTTTGACGCCCAATTCAGACCCCCACGGCAATCCAAGTACACCGTGTATTTTTAACGAGACAGCATCTCTAAAAAGGTTGGCCGCTGGCTCCTATAAGAAGCTCATCCGCCCTTTGATAGGTCTTGCTTTTTCGTCGTGTAGGGTGACATGTCACTCTCCTCACCAGCAGAAAAAAAACTGGTGGGGGGAGCTGATTTAGACGCCAACCACCCGGTCCAAATCTGATCTACCAGACAACCTCAAGCGGTGATACTTTCGAGTTACTGCAGAGGCGGCGCTGATGTATGGTGACACTGCTTGGACGTTAACTAGAACCCTTGAATCTAAGCTTGATGGAATCTACACACGGGTGTTGAGAGCAATACTTAACATTTCTTGGAGACAACAAACTAAATCATAGCTCTATGGACCCATCCTTTATATTTCTACAATCTTACGCGAACGGAGAATGCGTTTTACAAGACACAGCTAACGAGCAAAACAAGAATTCGCGAGTGATCTACTGCTCTGGACACCGAGCCAATGGAACAAGACGAGTCGGTCGCCCAGCAACTACCTACATTGACCAGCTATGTTATGACAGAGAATGCCACCTTAATGATCTTCCGACTTTGATGCAGGACCGTGAGGGTTGGTGTGATAGAGTCGACCGAATAATAAAAAAGTTTAAAAGAAAGGAAGGACTATTAAGTATCTCAACTATCAGTAAACAGAATGTATGGTCATCAGTAAGAGAGGCAACCAAAGGTGTTAGTTTCAAACCGGACACATCAGAAGAAAGCAAGTCCGGAATATTAACTATTTGGATAGGCATTTTCCAAGCGTAGCTTAGATGTGGCACAAGGCCAAAAGTAGAGAGCACCCAGTGGGGATCGAACTCACTAATTGTTATAGTGGAACACACCTATTCTATAATTAATAGACTCTCCCACCTATAATAAGTAGGAGTAGTAATAGTAATGAGGAGTCGCTCAGTGGGTCGGTCTGAGTTCAGTCTGAAGTCGGCCGACCGGCTGACCGGTTGAACTTCGGGCGAGGAGGAACCCGAAAGAGACTACGCCGAAGGGCGGACTCTCTTTCGGGGAGGTAAACCGACCCTGAACCCGTTTATGCGGGTTCAATGGGCATATTTTTGGCCGAGCCCACGGGCTCGGAGATCCCACGTTAAACCGGCCTTGTGCCACATGATGCCCACGTGGAGGGGGTGACTAAATATCGTCGCTCAGTGGGTCGGTCAGTCAGTCGATGCCGGACAACCGTTAGTCGGATACTAAAGTATCAGCAACCACAACTAGATTACTCTGCGTCATTACCTCTTATATCAAGTTCGTAACGTTTTGTACGTCGAACCTATTTTAGGACCGACTTAGTACAAATACACGCCTCCACTGTGAAACCACTCCATAATGGAGCAAACTTGCTAACCATTACACCGCCTCGAAGTGTCCAGTGATTTTACAAGCGTAGCTCAGATGTGGCACAAGGCCGAAAGTAGGGGGTACCTAGTGAGTATCGAACTCACTAATCAATCATAATTATTCTAGCAAGACAAGCTTGCTAACCATTACACTGCTTCGAGGTGCCTAATTGGATAGTGCTATAACAGAAAGCATGACATAGATATCCGAAGGTGCATTTTAATAAAGAAAGAGTCCTTCCAGAAACTAATCTAAGTATTAAGAGATGAGATTCTTTTGGAAACAAATCAAAAAGTATTGAACATCTATATCTATCCTCTTGTATAGCAGTGAATGCTGAATAATTTCCCTACAGATTAAGAAGATATTAAAAATGGCAGTAATGTGATGTTAAACATACGATGGACAGAACACGTGAGCAAGAGGGAAGTTGCAAAGAAAATGGGAAATAAAATTAAATTAAATCAGAAAGAAACAGCTAAGGAAGGACGGTTTGGAAAATTTAACACTCACAAGATTTATAAGAGAGAAAGGGAATATAGATCGACTAGTTTACCTAATGAGTTTATGTGAATGAATGCCAGAGCAGTGTCAAGAAGAGATGATAAACAGTCAAAGGTTGTTTAGACCTACAGACAGCCATGATCGCCCACGTCCTGAAGAGAAATTATGGCAGTGATGATGATTTGTTGGTATATAATACCTATGGATATATAACACCACTTTGTCTCAGCTGGAAACACTAAGAAAATACTTTGTCGGATTATTGATCGAATGCGACTAAAACTGCGCCAATGTTCCCTATTTGGCCGGGTTCAAAACAAGATTTTTCTCAGCTTTGAAATATTAAGAAAAAAATGTCGGATAATAGATCGAATGTTACTAGAACTTCGATAATCTCCCCCGTTTGACCCATTTCAGAACAAGTTTGTTTTTTCTTCTCGAATGATTATTAGAAATTAGTTACAAATTGGATTTATAAACATCAAGCGGGTGCAGAAGTTCAATTATCTGTGAAGCGTTTTAACAAAGGATGAAAAATGTGGCACCGAGATCCGAACACGCATTGGACTAGAGATTGATGGTATTCCAAATGCCAAGCAAAGTACTGAGAAACAGAAAGGTTTCGTTAAAAATAAAGAAAAAGAATGCTGGATTGCTATTTATTATACATCCATCTCCCCATTAGCCGACACACCACAAACATTATGTTTTAGATATCAGATATAAATACGAGTCCAGGATTGTGAACGTTCTTTCTTAAGGCATGAAAGCAGCTACCGCCATTTAAAATAATGACGTCACACTAAAAAGTTTGTTTTCTAAAGCAGAGTTTTTACTTTAGTATTGAGTTCGATCCCTACTGTCTTATATTTCGATCGAATTAAAATAAAATTGATTTGTTGTTTCTATTCTTCTCTGTTTCTCATTATCTGAATTCGTTATTCACTCCTCAAACAATTATCGTTTCTTGGGTTGATTCACATATATTTCATTAAATCTCACCTACTTCCTTTTTCCGTGTTTAGGTTCCCCACAAAATCTTTATTTAACAGATCTTCCTTCCTTCTCAAAAGCGTGTCCTGCAAATCACAGTCACAATTTGCCGTTTTCCGTACTGTTACTTGTTTGCTTTGTAGTCTTTCCATGAGACGTTAACGAGACGTCTTGTATAACGTACCATCAAGCCTATCACTCATCTTCTTTGTTAAAGCTCAGGGAGCATGGAGCAAAAGTTCAAATATCTGGGAAGCGTTTTAACTTCCTGTAGTATTATGTTCATTATATATATTGCATTTTTCACTTGAAAATTACATCGAATCAGTTGTTAATTAGGACAAGAAATGGCTTGTAAATTGAAACGTCTCCAAAATGAAACTGCGATCCTTTAATCATCATAGAGAACTATTTTTGCACCCCCTCATTGCATGGCTGATGCTAACCCCCAGGAGAGCAATTGTTTGCACTTTCTTGGTTTCATGTTCTACTGACATGAAGTGGAGTGATTACATTGTATCAATTGCTATGGCCTACTGTTAAGAAAACTGTATCGTGCAAGACATTTTTTCATCAGAATATTGCATATTTATAAATCTACAAAGCCCTTGCTATAAATGATTGTTACAAATCATCGGTTGCAGATGATAAGTAACCCTCAAAACTGCGATAGAAGCTTTAAGTAACGAAGACTGTCGGCTTTTACTCGAAATACTAACACTCTCCCCAATAGGCTTGCTGATTTTATTAATCCTATCCTCTTTCTCAAATATTCATTTTTAAAAACCATTTCCAAAGTATCTTTGAGACTGCGTCAAGCACGCCAAGAAGTGCCATTCCAACATGTTTTCACTTCATTCCCCTAAGAGATTTTTTTTAAAGATTTTCACTTTTCTTTAATTTTATTCTCTGTCTGTTGAAATGGAAAGTTCTACGAGATAAGATCGTATATGTTCTTGCTGTGACTAGATCCGATCGTCTGTCTTGGAGTAAAATTAAGCACACCAAATCAAAAATATCAATTTTCTTTTATTATATTTTATAAAAGTTAAAAGGGAATCCAATTTACTAATCGATAGTAATATAAGGAAAAAGAAATCCAGATTAGAAAACTATAAAATTTATATTATTCGGACTATTGTCCTCATCTTTGTCGCCATATTTATCACAACGTTTCGGCCGTTGTACGCTCCGGCCTTCTTCAGGTGGTTGGAATTTCGAACTGAACCCTTTATTTCGCTCACTGGGGTAGACTGTTCTAGTTTCACGTCAGTTATCTCTTGCTAATTTTTCTCTGAAAGTTCTCCACTGCCTTAACCAGGTATTGAACTCACACTCTTTGAGTCTTGCCACTGGATCTAACCAACGCCTTTATCCACTGTGTTTGAGGATATCTGGGTATGAATTTCTGGGTATTATAAACCTAATGTCTTCAGCAACCATTTTTACCAGGGCTCATATTGCAATTTTGCTGTTATCATTGAATGTTTTGACCAGAGCTCATATTGCAACTTTGTTGTTATCGTTGCTTTTTTGTAAATAATGTACATAATACCTCATCTCAGAAATATAGACAGACTATAAAATTTATTTTACATTTCAAGAAATCATGCCATATGAACATGATTTACTGCACCCCCACGAAGTCGCGTTGTGACACAAGGTCGGTTTAACGTGGGGAGCCCGAGCACGTTCAACCGGGCTAAGAAACAAAAATTGCCCGAGCCCCCGCAGCTGTCGATTGCGCTGGTCTCGGTGCGAAAACCGATCCCTCTCTCTGGTGCAATGCGAGGTTGCGGCCTCGGGCAGCTCTTCCTCAATGGGTTGGTCACCTCTCAGTATTATTTTCCTCAGTTGCGACTCTGTCCTTTGACGGAGTCGCCCCTGAAAGCATTCTGTCTAAAGACGCAAGTGAGAGCTGATAAACAGAGTGTTACAAATTACTCGAGAGAGCAATTTGTATTTACTCAACCACTCCACAAGGTCAGGTTGTGACACAAAGCCTGTTTAATCTGGGGCGCTGATAAATAGATGTGTTACAATCTACTCGAGAGGGCAGTTTACACACTAGGTATTTACTCTGTCGACCCACTAAGATGAATTGTGATACAAGGTCAGTTTTTAAGGTGGGGATCCGAGTGTTTTCATTCGGGCCGCTGGTCTTAGATGGTCAGAGTTTGTCCAGGTTCAACCTAGTCATAGCCGTGTTACTACCAGCGTAAGGGCGAATCCCTGTGCCCGGTAAGTATCAATGTGCTACAAACTACTCGAGAGAGCAGTTTGTATTTACTCAACTCCCCACGAGGTCAGGTTGTGACACAAAGTTGGTTTAATGTGGGGAGCCCGAGCACATACACCCGGGCTAAAAAGAAATATTCCCGAGCCTCCGAAGCCAACGGTTGCACTGGCCTCGGTTTTAGCACCGATCCCTCTCTATAGTGCAATGAGAGGGCGCAGACTCGGGCAGATGTTCCCCAGGCCCGGCACAGATGATAAATAATGTTACAAACTACTCGAGAGAACGGTTTACACACTAGGTATTTATTCTGTCACCCCACTAAGACGAGTTGTGACACAAGGCCAATTTTTAAGGTGGGGACCCGAGCGCGTACACCCGGGCTAGGAACAAAAATTGCCCACCGTCTCCGTAACGGTCAGTTGCGGTGGTCTCGGTGCGAGCACCGATCCCTCTCTCTGGTGCAATGAGAAGATGCAGCCTCGGGCAGCTGTTCCCCAAGGCTGAGCACCTCCCAGTATAATTTTCCTCACTTGCGACTCTGAGTCGCCCCTGGGAGCATTCTACCCAGAGACGCAACTGAGAGATGACAAATAAGGTGTTAGAAACCACTCGATTTACTTGACCTCCACTGAATCAGGTTGTGACACTAGGTCAGTTTTTAACGTGTGAACTCGAGGGTCTTCACATACGCTGTTACTCTTAGCTTCTCCAACCAGCTTTAAGCTAGTCAAAGCTGGTATTAAACTAGTCATAGCCGTGATACTTCCAGCGCTGTGCTGGGTAAGTATTATTTACTTCTAAGCAAAATCACTCTTTAAGTTTAGCTAATTTGCATATTGATTTTTTTTAAGTTTATTTCATTAATTAACTGTGCTTCATTACAGTTCTTTAATTCGAATAGTTGTTTAGAAGTATTGTCTTATATACTGCAGAAAAATGTTTCAAATTTACATTTTTCTTGGCCTTCAAGTTGACATCTATTTGTAAAATTTTCTTTAACTAAAACAAGCCAATTTATGAATGAAATGTTCATTTAAAATATTTGTTTCGAAAATTTCAAGTAGTGAATATATATTTTACGAAGCGATAGCGAGCGGGTGAAGCCTGCTAGTATATCATATTTTTATTACGTCAAAGCTCCCAAGAAAATTAAATTTCAACATTAAATGACCGATAAAGAGTTGATATGCCGTCAAACAAACAAAATAAACAATAGAACATTATTTAACTATTTCAAACCACATTGCCTTTTCTTTATATTGAATCTAATTGTTTTATCCAGTCCCTCGTGTATAACAACCTCTACTTTTTCGTATGTTATTTTTCTTTTTCTTTCTTTTTTTCTATTATTCTTCAATAACTTACATTCACTATTGATGTGGTTTACCGCGCCATCTTTTTTTTTCTCTACAGAAACGGTATTACTTGTTTTTATAGTTTTTACTTTGATGTCCTACCTTTTATGATTGCTATTAATAGCGCTGAAGCCCAATCAAAAGAAAAGTTACTCGGCAGCCATTACTGGCGTTGTTTGTATACATTCGCTGCAGAATAGCTATCAATGGAGGTATCATTGCGCAAACTGAGCGTGTCTACGTAAATAGTTCTCGTGCGTAGTAATTAAAATAAATTTAGACAAGAAAGATCAGTTCCGCGCTTAGCTTTCTGTAGTCTTCCGCGTTTAGCTTTCCGCGAAGAATGTATGCAAACAACGCTAGTAATGGCTGCCGCCAACGACGTGAATGAATCCGAACTTTCTCTGTCGATAACTCCAAAACGGTGGATTTTATCAAATTTATCAAGCCAGATTCGAATGGATCATGTGCAATTACACATAAATGTAAGTATTCTGGAAATTTTTAATGCGAACTGAGCGCGCGTGTTACCCTGCAAATTAAGCAGTTGCTCAAATTTCATAATTCAATGCAGTTTTGACATTTTTTTAAATTTACTTGTATTTTTTTTTTCTTTAATTTTTGTTATTTATTTGTCTTATAATTTAAACTTGTTCTTCAGATTATGAACTCGCGAGCACTGTTAGTCGCACTGGCCGCTGTCGCCGTTATCTGGGTTGATTCCCAGACGGTTGATCAGGACACAGAAAACTGGATCCGAACCCTCTTCTCCCAGCCAAACACGCTGAAAATGCGACGCGAGATCAGAGATACGACCAGCGAGAATTTACAGAACTTCTTCAGGGCGATTAACATTCTTAAGAATGACAGGGTAGGCTAGAAATTACGAGACTTGGTCGTGACCGTGTCAGTGGTGATGGTGATAATTGATTAATTGCATTAGGAATGGTAACAGAGGTAATATTCGCTGAACATGTTGGAATTATTTATAATTTTTTTACACTTTTTTGTGTATTTGAGAAGAAAACCTACCTTTGTTTATATAATAACATGAATGCCTAGATACCAGCTTCTGGGTAATCATATTTAATAACTAATATGGCTTACTCGCAGAGGTACTCGGTTTTGACCTAGGTATTAATTTTGTCTAAAATAAAACTACAGACAGGCACTTCATTTTATTTGTATAGATTTTTATAATTACAAAGGGAAATAAACACGCATTAGCTTATTACCAAAAGTTAATTTATCTCCCTTCCCACTATATTTTAAATGAAAATACATTCACTGCATACGAAATAACTTCTTTGATCTTATTTTTTACCTTTCATGATCTTTGGGGCTGACCTAGGTTTACTTAACACAACCCTTGACATTATCTTGTCAATAGCCTATCTGCATGCTACGTTTGGTTGAAATATATCCTGTAGTTTCTGAGTTCATGGCGGACAGATATTTCTTTCATTCGTATAGACGATAGCAATTATTGTCTCATTTTTCAATCAATGAACCTCTTCTTCAGTGAATCATATCTTCAGTTGCTGAAAAAAAAATTACATTGCCAGTTATCAATGTCATTTCACAATCTCTGTTAGCGATTAATGCGCACTCAGAGAATATATTTACATCGAAGTATTTTCAACAGAATCGCACTCACTTTTCATATCGTGACGTGTGTCAGCAATGACAAACCGACAGTGAGATACCTAGTAATGAGTTGGGTGGATTGAAAATTTAGGGTTCATGTGTTAGACATTTTCATGACGGTCGTCCTCGAGTATAGAATCCAGAGGTTGGCAGTGAATATTTCGGAGACAGTAGGAAAGCGTAGTGCAGGTTCGCAGTGGATATCGTAGCAGAGCGTAGTTCTTCCGTCTGTCATGTTCGCCGGACAAGTTTCCTCTGGTCCTTCCGATAGGAGAAACAAAGATGGCCGCCTTTATACACGACGAATACAGTGTTGTGCGGCTTCTGATTGGTCAACCTTCTATTGGTCGACTATAAAGGGAAATAAGTCATTCTGACTTGCTCACTAGTTACATGGACATATATACCTAAAAAACCGTAACATCATGCTTTTACCAAAAAGTATAGAAAATAAATACTACTAATAACATTTTTTAATGAAATAGTAATAATAATGGTGGAAGGGTCTTTCGGAATAATAATGTTGGTGTTGGAAATGTAAGCGTTGTTTTTAGCGATTGTGATGGTGGTTGGGGTTGCTACTGAGGTTTTGGTGATGGAAATTTTGGAAATGGCTTTTATTGTTGCAGAATTCGTTTTAATTTAAAAGAATTAATTTATCCCTCATTCAAAAAATTAAAAAAAAAATGCATTGATTTTGTTAATTGGCAGGGATTATTTTTTTCCTGTCGGAGTAGATGCTGTTCCGTGGCGGAGGCCTTCTTTCCTTGCTGGCGTTTCCTCCCACCGTTGCTTAATATCTGTTACGTAGCGGTGGTATGACCGGCTATGACTAGCTTAGACTAGCTACGACCAGATTAGACAAGCTATGACCAGCTAAGACCAGCTTTTGTTTCTTTTTTTTTTTTTTTTTTTTTTGGTTTGGTTTCTTTTTTTTTGGGGGGTTCTCTTAATGCTTTTCTCCAAATGGTTCTTTCTGCAGCTTCCGTCTGCTTTGACCAGATCGGTATTTTCGAGCTGATCAAACGATTGTGGATAATCTATAAAAAAAAAAAAAATTTAAACGCCGTCGATTTAAACGTTTAAATCTATTTTTCATAGATTATCCAAAACCGTTTGGTAAAGTACATCACAAAGGACCGTTGGAACTGCTAGGTAACCTTGACATATTTGGAGAGGAGATTAGAATAATCCAGAACCTATACTTGCAGCAAACCGCCTGCATACGGATAGAAAATGAATTCAGTAAATGTACAAAAATAGAAATGGGCGTAAGACAAGGAGGTGTCTTCTCACCAGACTTATTGAACCTATATAGTGAAGCGATTCTGAAAGTCCTATCAGAATTCATTATTGGCGGTGACAATCTTAACATCATAAGAAATGCAGATGACAGAGTATTGATAGCTGACACAGAAAGAATACATTTATTCCTACAGAATGTATTGAAGGAAAGAGAGAAGAAAGGATTATAAAACAATTACACGACAGAATATGTTTGTTAGCAAAAGGGAACAGACCAACATGCAAATTACAAATTGGGGATACCAAAATCAAGTACAACAATTTAAATATCTTTGAAGTGTTTTAACAGAGAACAGAAAGTGTAACACCAAAACCCGAAGGTTCATTGGCATAGTGAAAGATGATTTCTAAAAGCTAAGCAAAGTAATAAGAAACAAGAAATTTCATTAGAAACAAAGAAATTAGTAATGAATTTTTCCATATGTCCTCTTATATGGCACCGAATACTAGACAATCTTCTCACATATAAAGGGACTTCAAGCAATAAAAATATGGTTCTACAGAAGGATGCTGAGGATAGAATGCAACGAGTATGTGAGCATCGACGAAGTTTAAGAGAAAATGGAAACAAAAAAGAGAATTATACTTAGCATCAGGAAGAGACAGTTGAAATTTTTAGGGCGCATAATGCGGAAAGAGTGTTTGGAAAATCTGATAGCCACTTCTGTAGGTAATCTAAAATTAACATAGGACAAGTGTTCTTAAAACTCATAAACAAACATTTAAAAGATAAGAACCCCCTAAGTAGAGCCTTCAATAAAAAACGATTAAAATAAGTTATTCTTGTACAAATAATATGTTTAAAATCATTGATTCCCATAATAAAGTTGTTCTTAATAAATTCTATGGCATCAACAATTCACCTAGTATGGATACCCCATGTAATTGTAGAAATGGTGAATTCTGTTCAGTAGAAGGAAAATGCAGAGCCTCTAATGTAATTTACCAGGCAACCACAATATTGCAACCACAATATTTATATTGGAATTATATTGGATGAATGGAAGCAACGTCTGTATAACCATTGGCACTCATTTTCCAACCCAAAATTGAAATTTCAAACTGCACTTGCCAAAAATTTTGAGAATCGAGATCAAAAGGACTGAACCCTCAGATTGACTGGAAAATTATAGGGTTTGCCCACACTCCCAGTAGTTTTAAGGGTAGATACAATAAAAACAAAAAAAATTAGAATGATTAAATTTAGAAATCCAAAGATACTATTAAACCAAAGGAATGAACTATTTTCTAAATGCAGTCACCGCAGTAGATTTAAACTTGCTTAGACCCTTACCGAAATTGCTTGAATTGTCCCCCTTTGAAAATTACCTGTAAATACCTGCTCCTTGACCGAACTTGAGTGAACTGTTATCCTTTAACAAGTACATGAACTGCTGTCTTTGACAATTACATTTTATATTCCGCTTCTCCTCTTCTTATAACATTCCCAAATTTTTCTTTCAGTTACAATTTACAAAAATTCTTATATTTGCCAATTACACTGTTATTCTGTTTTCCTCCTTTCATTATATATTCTTCCCATATTTCTTTTTTGTTACAATTTACAAATATATCCTTTCTTTTTTACTAAATTGCTATTAATTCTTGGTGACTATCAATAATATCTTTAATATTACCCTTATTGGCAATATTTTTCCTTTTTTTCTTACCTTAAGGTATCTTTATTGATTTATCCTGAATTTTCCTTTTACATATAGGTATTATACTTTCAGTACAATATTATATATTAATAATGATATACCTCGATATAACTTTTGAGTTAATGTGTTATTATGTAATAATACATAATTATATGTTTTTATTAGCTCTATTTCATATATTGCTTATATTTTTATTATATTTTTTTATATTTATGCTCATTCAACTGGATATCGAATTTTAAGAATTTAGTAATTTTTAATATTATGGGGCTTTTTAAATTTTATACGTGGTGCATTTTAATATATAATACTGACATATAGTATTGAATTGTTTTGTATTAATATTACATTATGAGATTTGATAAAGTAGCATATAAATATTTATCTTAGTAGAAGTTCTATATATATTCTTTTGGTTTTATTATTTTTGTTTTGGTTTTGTATTATTTTTTTATTTCTGTTAGGAATTTTCTTTTATTTTGTATTTATTTATTTAATTTTTTTTGTTTCTATTAATTAATATATTTTTTATTTGTATTATCTATTGATTCTTAAGGCATCTTTTAATCACCTTATTCTAAAGGTACTTTACATTCATTTTTTTTCCAATTTTAAGGGTTTTTTATATCATATTATGTATTAAATTTTAGATATTATTTTTTTCCTAGTGCATTGGTATTAATTAATACAAATTTAATTTAATTTGATATATGTTAATTTGGATGTATTCTTTCTATATTATTTATATTCCCCGCTTTATATATATATTTTTATATATTTTCCTTAATATTCTTTTCTGAGATATTGGTTAATTTAATACTCTTTAATTCTGAATTATCTCTCTTTCATGTTTTGGGGTTTATCGCTTATTTTTTTAATATAATATTTGTTTGTTTGTTTTTTTGTTTTGTTTTGTTTTTTTTTTTCATTAATTTATTAAGATTCTTTTCGTCCGTCTACTGTCTATTCCTTCCTGGTTATATTAAATAGGTCATCTCTTTCTTTCCTTTTTACTTTTGCTCTCATCCTTTCCCCTCTGACCACCACTCATATCAAGATGTACACTACTTCCTGTTTCTTTTTGCTACTTTCCCTTCCCTTTTATTCTTCTTATTTTTCCCCCTTTTTTTTCCCTTTCTCTTCCTCTCCATTGTCCGTATATTTCTTATTTCAAAAATTTATCATCCATTGACTGTTTGAAAAATTCTATAAATTTAATTTTACAAGGGGAAAATGATCATTTAATTAATGGTAACTTAATTCCGATTTATGACATATATGTGTGTGTGTGTGTGTGTGTGTGTGTGTGTGTGTGTGTGTGAATTGAGATCAAATACAGATAAAATATGGATCGGAATAAATAGTACAAGCTCACACATTACAAAGAGCTTTATCAAAATAAAATGTGTGTAATCATGGGTGTTGTTTTTTCTTTATAAAAATGATCAGTGGAAAATGTCATAAAGCCATCTCTGGATGGGACACGGAAGAAATGTTTATACAACAGAAATCAAAGGAAATATTAATAATAATAATAATATTAATATTATTATTATTATTATTATTATTATTGTTAAGGTCTAGGAAAGAACTGGATCTAAAAAGAGGGTAAATATTTGAGGAGATTTTGTCACTTCATACATGACAGAAAAAGAGAGTTGAAAACAGAACAACTAGGCAATCCCTTCATATAAATACATCATGTTTGATTGCAATATTGATTTTTTTATTTTTATCATTTCACCCACAAGCAAGGCCACAATGACACTAAGGCGCAAGGTGGGGTTACTGGAAGTGAAAGAGAATGAGAAGACTTTAGTGAAGAGTAAGAGCAATAAAAGAACAGCATTCACAAAGACAGAAGATAGCAAATAGCGTTAAATATATGTAGTGATAATATTAAATATATATAGTAATAATATTAATATAACAATTAAAATCGCATGACGCGCTTGACAAAGATATGCTGAAAAGTTCCCCGAACGAATCAATTTACCAAATCTTGTCAAGCATTTAAATTTGTATTTATTGATTTAATTTTAATAATTTATTTACATTTGTTTCATTAATTTGGAAGGAATTCTTAATCGAACTCTGAAATTTTGAACAATCCATCTTATGTATAACTGTGAAAAACATATAAATCGATAATAAAAGGAAAAAAAATCTACTTTCATTTTTACTTTCGCTACTAAACAAAATATATATATACTAGCCAGGTGTTTCATTACTGGAAATTTTTTTCGTTCAATTGGAGCAGTTTAAGTTTAAAGTCAGCCCACCTAAAAATCAATATTAATAACTGGGTGCTACTGAGGCATATCCCCAAATGGGAGGGAGTTAACAATTTGAATGGGGGGTGGTCCTGAAAAGGGCCGTTTTTACGTTCTCGGTCTTACAAGGAAGGAACCTCTTCCATGGATCGTCATAATAATAATATACGATAATTTTTATTTATAATATAATTATTTTCGTAATTCTAATAATCTTTTGCGTTAGATTTCAGCTCTCTAAATTGATTGTACGATGTTTTTTACAGACATTAAATTTTTTTCTTTGATTTTTGCGCAAAGTGTAAAAAATCAGATTTTTTCGATTTTTCATCTTCAAGATTTTAATTTTTTTCCAGCCAATTTGGATTCAAAACCGGCACTGAAGAATTATCTATCAAATAAAAAAATTTCATCGAAATCGGATGAAAACTGTGGAAACGCATAAACTACATCCGATCACACACACACACACACACACACACACACACATTTTAAGAATTATAGATATAGAAACAGTTATTTTTTTGTTTTGTTTTGTTCTGTTTTTTTTTCATGTTCATATTCGATAAACTTTTAGGTAGTACTATAATTATTAGATCGACTCATACACGAGTTCATATGGTCTTTTTTTTCGTACTTTTTGATTTGTATTTGCTTCCTGATATTTTTTTTCTTCATGCTTATTGTTATACCATAATACCTATTCTATTGTAATAGGCTCTCCCACAGATAATAAGTAGTAGTAGCAGTGGCCAGTTGGGCTCAGTGGTGTTGAGCGAGTCAGTCGATGTCGGACATTGAAGTATCAACCATCACAACTAGATTGCTGCATCATTAACTCTTATTTCAAGTTCCTAACATTTTGTACGTCGAACTTAATTTAGGACGACTTATTGAAATACAAGCCTCCACTGGGAAAACTACTCTACAACACTTATATTTGGTAAACTTTTAGGTATTACTATATTTATTATATCGACTTATACACGGGTTTATACAGTGTTTCTTTGAAGAGTGGTCGTATTTTGTTTTGTTTTTCTTTGCTTATTTTGGATGCTTGCGCACACACACGCTGACACACAGACAGACAGACCCACTCCATCTAAATTTGACTTTTTTTATTTATTTTACTTCTTTTTTTTTTTTCGATCCTCCTTATCCTAAAGACGTTAAGACCCAACAAATACGATGCGCTCTGCAGTCTGCACACCATTCTTATGAACATTGCCCACCAGGGACCAAACTTCTTGGGGTGGCACCGGATTTATTTAATCCTGTAAGTATTCAATTCCCCTTCTATTGTTTTTATTTCATCATTCTTCAGGAAGATTCAGCCCAAAAGTATTCACCTTGCTGTTGGTCTCCTTATAGCCTTTTCATCATCGTCTACTAATTTGCAAGGAAAAACAAAAGGAAAATCTCGTTCGCGCTATATTGCATTCTACACAATAAATTGTCTGTGTGCTGAGAAAAATCAAACTCGACAAGAAGCTGGACATTTTAACGAAATTTCAGTCTCATGTTTTATCTTCATTCATCTTGAAAGAACCAACTGCAATTATAACGACAAATATGTCAAGTGTTACGATAACAACGAAATATCTCATTACTAAGAAGTTAGACAAGATGTGGCTGATTATTATAGTCAATATATGAGAAAGTATTACATCTCGTATTGTTATATTGTTATATAATATGGGATTATATTATGATTATTATAAAAATTGATATATGCGTTTAACTTATATGCATATAAATATAACGTATATCTATAAATTATTATGTATTATTTTATTATTATCTGCTGTATTATTATAGCACATTATTATTATTATTATTATTATTATTATTATTATTAATATTATCTTTGATTCCTGGCGTTTACACATTTCTTTCCGGGTCCCGCCCAGGGACTTAAGGTTAGAAATGGCATCATGACACTTTCCACTGACAAAAAAAAAAAAAATTAAATTACATAGATAAAGCCCTTCGTAAGGTGTGGGCTGTACTTGTCAGAACAATTTTTTTGGATCTCCTTGAGGCATGGACTTCCAGGAATCCCTTCAATTAGTCTACTGCAATCTTTTCCAACCAGTCCTAGGGCTCCAACTACAACAGGGATTGTTGATATTTCCATATGCCACATTTTAGAAATTTCTATTTCAAGGTCCTCGTATTTTGACAATTTTTTGAATATCTTCAAAGATACATTGCAGTCAGCAGGGACTGCCATGTCAATAAGGAGGCACCGTTTTTGTTTGTGGTCTTTAATAACAATATCTGACCGGTTGGCCTTGATTGTTCTGTCAGTGTAGTCCCATAGAATTGTAACAGGTCCTATCTCCCTAACCGGGTCTGGGTGGTGTTCATACCAGTTTCTTTCAGTTTCCTTCCCGTAGAAGTTGCAGATTTTCCAGTGCAGATATTGGCCCACTCTGTCATGTCGGGTTTTATATTCAGTGGGTGCCAACACCGTGCAACCTGATACAAGATAATCAATCGTTTCTGGATATTTATCCCAGAATCTGCATTTTGGGCTGACACAATATTTTAGTATATGTGCTTGATAATTCCTAGTTAGCAAGCATTGGTCCTGCGCAGCAAGGATAAAACCTTCAGTTTCAGCTTTCAACCCTGCACTACGTAGCCACTGATGGGTACGGGTTTTGTCTACGTCAGCTTGTTTGGTACGGGCAGAGTATTGGCCATGAAGCGGTTTATCTTGCCATCGCTTCTGTATCTGGTCGGTTGCATTCGTCTTTGCTGTCTTTTTTAAGTATTTTGCAGTTTCAGCCGGTGTATTGTGCTGTAGTTGCATCTATACGCCCATTTGAAACTATTATTATTATTATTATTCCATACGATTTATACTAAGCTGTTTGATTAATTCATCTTAGTAATTAATCAACTCACGGAAAATTCCAAGCTGGGCAAGATCATCATCATATTCCGCCCGTTGTATGGCTTCACGCTGGCGGAGTTTCATTCGTTTTGACACGTTGATTACCAGTACAGCCGTTTTTTCATTACAAGACAAGCAACCAACCTTGACCAGTCAGCGTGTATTTGGGAGCCTTGTGCAACTATTACTCTATCAGTAATACATCTTAGACAAGCAAAGTTTATACAAAGACTTTTGTTTGTTATTATTATTATTATTATTATCATTATTTGTGTATGTTATGTTTCCTGCTTTGTATCCCATAGAGCCGGGTCTAAACTATGGTCTTTAGGCCCTAGAGAAGAATTGTCATTTCATTGATAGCGCTTTTCTTATTATATGGGATTTTCCTAGTAGGGCGATCTTCTGGACAGCTTGTATGTTGGTGTAACCTGGGACACTGTTAATAAAATTGTACATTCCTTTTCTCACGGTTCCCAGAGCTCCGATTACTATTGGTACAATCTCAGTCTTTATTCCCCACATCCTGTTAATCTCGATATCCAGGTCCTTGTATTTGGACAATTTCTCCATAATTATAAATGGAGGTGTTCTCTCAGGTGGTACCTCTATGTCAATAAGTATACAATTCCTGAATTTCTTGTCTTTTTAATTTCTTGTCTATTGCCTTTTATTACCCTATCAGTTTGAATTGGCATGTCCCAGAGGATAGTTACATCGTTATTTCGGGTAACTATGCCTAGTTAGTGCTCATACAATTTCTCAGTGGTTTCGATTTTGTACTTCTTGCGTATATTCCAGGGTACATATGTCGCTACGTTGTTATGTTTCTGGATATATTCATTTTTACTTTTTCCGGGCATTCTGATATAATATGGTCAACAGTTTCATCATGTTTTCCGCAGATGCTGCATTTCGAGTTAGTTCCATCCTTGATTATGTGACATTGATAGGATCTGGTTGCGAGACTTTGGTCCTGAGCTGCAATTATTGGCATTTCAGCTTTCAACCCGGCGCTCCTCAGCCAATGATGGGTTTTCTGTTGGTCCACATCTGCTTCTTTCGTTCTTTTTAGTTGAGTGCCATGCAAAGACTTATTTGTAGGAGAGGGTCATTGATTTTCGTGAGGTAAGTTTCCAATCCGATTTTTGTATTAAAAAATACAAAAATCGGATTGGAAACTTAAACTTCAAGTTGAATTAGACTTCGGCCTCCTAAAGTTCTTGGTACTCACAGCTTATCAACATCTGATTTCGAGTGGTAGATCCTCATTTAAATAAGAACATTTCTGGTTTTGGTGTCCAATTTTTTTAATGTCATTCAACTTTCATTTAAAAATGTTGAAGCTGTATGTTACTCCGGGTATAGCTAAGGTGTTGATAGCCTTCATTTAATTGGCCCCATTTAGTTCGCTTTCTAGTATCAAACGCATTCTCCTATAATATTATTTTCGGATCTTTTTCTTCATAATTGAATGTTGTATTCCCTCTTCTTCATTAATTTCAAAGTATTTGTATGTACCATCTTGGTCTAGTTCCTTAATCTTGTCGTTGATATAAACATCTAAATCTGTAGTTTTCGTTAATTTACCGCCTTTGAAGGTGGCTTTAGCACATTTGTCGATTCCGAACTCCATTCTAATGTCTTCGCTGAAGGTTTTGACAATGGTGGGTAGAATTTTCTTCTGATTGTCATCCTTGTCAAACGTTTTAAGATCATCAATATAGAATAGATGTTTCAGGTTGCCATTCTGTGACTTTATCCGTAGCTACTGTTGTTCAGTAGGTAGCTGAATAACACTAATGCAAGGCAAAAGAGTAGTAGTGGCAATGAATCTCCTTGAAAGATCCCACTTTTGATGTTGATTTGTCTCGATGTTAATGACCCATTTGTACGATTTAGGTTTAATGTGTTGTTTCTTTGTTTTCCCCTCTTCCAATATTGTTTTATTGATGATTAGTTGGTCCTTGCACTCGTAACTTCTTTTTATATTCTTTCTGATCAGCTGGGAATAAATTGTTTTTCTCAAGGGAGTTGTAAATCCTCTCGCTTATGATAGTAGTGAGGATCTTGTACATTGTTGGTAGGCAGGTGATGGGCCTATAGTTCTTCAGGTTCTGCGTCTCTTCTGTTTTGGGGAGTAGATATGTGAGCCATTTGGGACATTTTTCTGTGTTTATGATTATATCATTGTATGTTTGTGCGAGATGTTGGTGGGCGATAGATAGTTTTTTTATATATATATATATATACAAAAATTGGCTATTCGGTCTGTTCCCGGTGCTTTCAAGTTTTTTCTTTTGCCGATGGCAGCTGTTATTTCATTAATATGATATCCGTCCATTCTAAAAGCACTCGACATGTGTCTGTGGTTTCTGTTCTTGCTTGATCTTTGTAGCTCTTTCTTTGCGCATTTTGCAGTTTTCCCACATCTTACATCAGAACTCCTCGACTTCTTAGATGTTAGGTGGGTCAATTATCTCAATTTTATTTTTTTCCCATTTCTCGATATAATTTCTTGGCATCTTCTTTGACGATCTTGTTTTGCCAGAGGAATCTGTTACCTTTTTCATAACGCCTGATTCTCTGCACCTCCGCTTAAATTTGTTGTTTCAGTTTCTCTTCAACTTTTGGTACGCCAGTCTTATTCTTTATGACAAGGCTTCATTTTATTTGTCTCTTTTTCTTTCTTTCATTTTGGGGACCTTGTCTACTTCACTTAGAAGTGACAATTATTATTATTATTATTATTATTTTCTTTGATTTATGGTTTGTACACATTTCGTTCCGAGTCCCGCCCAGAGACCTAAGGTTAGAAATGGCATCATGATATTTTCCACTGACGAATTAAAAAAAGAAAACACAAATATATTTTACATAGATATAGACCTACGTAAAGTGTGGGCTGTACTCGTTAGAACAATGTTTTCTATTCCTATAAGGCATGGGCTTCCAGGAATCCCTTCAATTAGTCTACTGGAATCTTTTCCAACCAATCCGAGGGCTCCCACTACAACAAGGATTCCTGATGTTCTCATGTGCCACATTTCTGAGATTTCGATTTCAAGGTCCTTGTATCTTGATAGCTTTTTGAAGATCTTCAAAGATACATTGCAGTCTGCGGGGACTGCTATATCAATAAAGAGGCACTTTTTTTTGTTTTCGGTCCCTAATAACATTGTCTGAGCGGTTAGTCTTGATTGTTCTCTCTGTGTGTATTGTCTATTCCCATAAAATTGTAACAGGTCCTATCTCCGTAACCGGGTCTGGGTTGTGTTCATACCAATTTCTTTTAGTTTCCTTCCCGTAGAAGCTGCAGATTTTCCAGTGCAGATATTGGCCCACTCTGTCATGTCGGGTTTTATATTCAGTGGGAGCCAATACCGTGTAACCTGATACAAGATAATCAATTGATTCTGGGTAATTATCACAGAACCTGCATTTTGGGCTAATACTATATTTTAGTATGTGTGCTTGATAATTTCTAGTTAACAAGCTCTGATTCTGTGCAGCAAGGATAAAACCTTCCGTTTCAGCTTTTAACCCTGCACTACGGTAGCCACTGATGGGTACGGGGTTTGTCCACGTCAGCTTGTTTGCTACGGGCAGAGTATTGGCCATGAAGCGGTTTATCTTGCCATTGTTTCTG
This sequence comes from Acanthosepion pharaonis, assembly GCA_903632075.3. Classification (NCBI taxonomy): domain Eukaryota; kingdom Metazoa; phylum Mollusca; class Cephalopoda; order Sepiida; family Sepiidae; genus Acanthosepion; species Acanthosepion pharaonis. The sequence continues at coordinate 310,229 of CAHIKZ030005396.1, forward strand.
TATCTGGTCGGTTGCAGTTGTCTTTGCTTTCTTTTTTAAGTATTTTGCAGCTTCAGCCGGTGTATTGCGCTTTACTTGTATTTCTGCGCCCATTTGAAACTCTATTTTGAATTTATTATTATTATTATTATTATTATTATTATTATTATTATTATTATTATTCTAGTGTTAAGGGCTCCACCCCTTTTTATACAAGTGGACTCGCCCAGTGTGTACTTGTACTGCTGCCGGTGAATAACCGGGAGTTGAGAGAATGACAGTGTGAGGTAACAGCTTTGTAGGAGTCACAGTTGCGAGCACGTAGACTCAGAAAGAAGTCCTACTTGATACTGAATTTCCAGACTGTATATATATATTATTATTGCTACTAACTGCATTTCTGGATCTACTAACCGTATTACTAATTGTATTATTACGTCAATACATTTATTTGCTATATTTCATTCCTGCGTTTGTCATTCATTTTGAGACCGGATTTCATCCCGGAATCCACAACATATAGTTTACCCGTACCAACGGTATATTGAAGTTTTCAATTTGTTGAGATTTCTTTTAACATGTGCATTTTCTTTTATATCCAATACTTTATGAATTAAATAATTATTTCTACGTCACCAGAAAATGAATATGGGATTTTTTCACGTACCAAAGTGTCATACAATATATATATATATATATATATATATATATATATATATATATATATATATGCATACATTGTGTATAATTACAGCCGACGCTTGTGTTTAAGCCTCCCTCTCCACACCTTGCATATATATAAGTCCATAAATAAAAGCATTACTTTAGTCTGATGAAGTACTTCCAGGAGAAGAAACGTGCTACACAGAATTTTTCAACTTTGTCATTCAACAGCCTAACATTGTTCTGATGCTAACTGATTGAGGTTTTTTACAGCTTATCAACCTTTTTGTGGATTACTTAAAACCAAAGCTTATTTTGGATTATTAAAAAAATTCGTTATTTGGCGAGTGAATATTGCAATAAGAATCTTTCGAGAATAACAATGATTTTTCCAGATACACGTTCTGCTATTTAACCCATAGCTGGGGAGAGGTATTCCTACCTTTCCTGATTTGTGTGTAAGTAACCTAACAAACCCGACTGGAATTCGAACACGAATATCCTTTGCTCTGGCATATAGAAATTTGTATTATTCACACTATTTATATTCGGACTGTTCTCCTCATTTTTGTTGTTGTTATCACAACGTTTCGATCGTCGTTCCCTCCGGCCTTCCTCAGGCGTATATCGATCTTGGTAACCTACAGGGAATTATGAACTTAACCCATTATTTAATCTACGTGGATAGACTGTTCTCGTTCCTAATAAGAAAGGGGGCTCTTTCAACTGGAGTATTCAAGTAAAAGGAGTGTCTTTTTTTTCTGAAGATAGAAAATATTTTTCAAAGGGTAAGAATTGATCAATAAATATTCATTTTCCCCCTTTTTGCATTGTCTGTGGCGTCTTGCAGTTCTAAACAAGGGGCGGTTCAAATGAAGCAAGGAGTCTCTTAATTCTAAAAAAAATTAATAACCGTACGGGCAAGGTACGTTCGATAGTTTAAGAGCATCTATGTATTTGTGATGATTTTCTAAGCGTAGCTTAGATGAGGCTGAAAGTATGGGCACACAGTGACGATCTTAGTTGTAATTGACTCAGCGAGATCAAACTCTTCACAAATTCTGTCGTGTGACTCATCGGATCCTGCTTATAACATTAGAAGCCGTTTCAAGCAGTGATATATGTATATATATATATATATATATATATATATATATATATATATATATATATATACATTTTATAAAGTCATATAGGGCGACAGTCTGTTTCATGCTAGATGCAATCATCAGGCCACACGATTGCATTTAGGATGAAACAGACTGTCGCCTCTAAGTGTTGACTTTATGTTCACTTTTATATTTACACACGCTCTATCTCTGATATTGAACTTTATCCCATAAATATAGCACATCTTAAGACTATATTTCTTATATATATATATATATATATATATATATATATATATATATATATATATATTATGAAATGGACAAAGTCCGACAATTATTTTAAGACATTTTATGTTTATACATTCTTTTATAGATAAAACATTTAGTAAATGTTCTGTTTTTAATAAACAGTATTAAACAACATTTGCCGGAGGAGGAATATTTTCTGTGAAAATTTCTCGGACATTCAGGCCGGTAAATGTTGTTTAATACTGTTTATTATAAACAGAGCATTTACTTAAATATAACAACCTTAATATATATATATATATATATATATATATATGTTAAGAAATGGACAAGGTCCGACAATTTATTTATTAAAGACATTTTTTTTTTTATGTTTAACGTTGTTATTTTATAGATACAAGTATTTAGCAAATGCTCTGTTTATGATAAACAGTATTAAATAACATTTACCGGCCTGAATGTCCGAGAAATTTTCATAGAAAATATTCGTTCATTGACAGGATTCGAACACCATCCTATACGGAACCGTCATTTACGCTGACGTGCCTTACCTCTGGGCCACAATGAAACATATGCCAGAGCAGTTATGAATGTACGAGATTCATGGAAGATTGTAGTTTATAAACAGTAAATTGACCTTGTCTACCATAAGGTTCATTGTGGCCCAGAGGTTGTGTAAATGACGGTTCCGTATAGGATGCAGGTTCGAATCCTGTCAATGAACGAATATTTTCTATGAAAATTTCGGACATTCAGGCCGGTAAATGTTATTTAATACTGTTTATCATAAACAGAGCATTTGCTTAAATACTTGTATCTATAAAATAACAAACGTTAAATATAATAAAAAAAATGTCTTTAATATATATATATATATATATATATATATATATATATGCACACACAAATTAAGGGTGATTTGAATAATCATAATTCATCGAGTCTGCAAGAATCCCCAAAAGAATGCAGAAAGCAATGGTCGCCGTTTCGTGGGACTGGGAATCATCATCCACTACCGAGAATCGTCATCCTGGGTTACACGTTAAACTACATCCGCGTCCTGTGTAAGACGATAAACTATGTCCAGCAGCAAGGCCTCTGATCAGGAGGTTTTGATGAGGGTGGAACCGCCTCTTAATTACTCGTGTTCCCGGGTCCACCCTGACCCGGGGTAGTAACACCTGTTAGAGTCCCAGCTATGGGCAAATAGTTAACTATTACTGGCAATACTTTTTTTAAATAAATTATTACCACAATACAATTTTGTAGGAAAATATTACCAAAAACAGATTTTTGACAAAACAAAATATTACCAGCAATATAAAATTTTGTCGGCATTAAATAACCCATTGAGGTTGATATGCCGTAAAACAAAGTAAACCAAACCGAGAATCGAAACAGGACGGTTACGATATGTCGCAAATGCCATATCCACTGGACTAACGGGTCTAGGTGAGGAAGTGGCAATAAACCAGACTTGATATAGCGTCAGCTCTTCACTATATCGAGTCTGATTTGTTTCGATATAACGAATAGCTGACGCTATATCAAGTCTGGTTTGTTACCTCGCTATCTCCCCCGGGACTTGTTGGTCCAGTGGGTATGACACTTACCTCATATCGTAACGGTCCGATTTCGATTCTGAGTAGTAAACAGCGCACTGCTGATGAGACATAAAAATAAGGCGTCCAATGCTTTCTGCATTCTGTTAAGGATTCTTCCAGACTCGATGAATTGTGAAAGTTTATGTACCTACTTTGATCGCCTGTGTAATATATATATTTTTAATGTACAGGGGGTCTGCAAAAGTAGGTATATAGTAAGTATTATATCAGTATTGCTAGTATTATAATAGTGATTCTAGGATATATTTAATTCCTTAAAATCATTTTTAATTTCATAATTTATACATTTATTATAATTTTTACTTTTTAATAAATAATAATGATGTAATCGATCTTGACCAGGCATCTCTACATCAATCAATTTCTCACCGAGGTGAAGTGGCTTCCCTCGGTCTTTTTTACAAAGGTTTTCATGGCAACTGCTCTGGTGAGCTTTTTTTTTTTCTCTGGTGCCCCGATCACATGAATTTAAGTGTGCTACTAAATTGGCATCTAGGTCCTATCAGTTTACTAATGAAATAGCTAGCTAAACGTAACCGCCACTTCTACTCCAACAGTTTCTTTTCTCGCACTTCCCGCCTGTGGAACTCCCTTCCGTTTACTTGCTTTCCTGATAACTACAATGTTCAAAAATTTAAATGTAACGTCAATCGCCATCTTCTATCTTCTTGAATGCCATTCAACTTTAGTCCTTTCCCAAAATCGTCCTTGTTTTCAGTTTTGTTTTTCATTTTCACTCCCTGTATCTCTTAGCAGCATTCTTGCCTTGCTTGGGGTGAGATGATTAAAAAAAAAATAATAATAATAAATGTATTAAAGGTAAAGAGTAGTATGTGAATGCCTGAAGCAAACAGTTCGAATATTTGAGGGATTGGGATGCTTATTATTGATATGTTATTAATGATATATTTGTATAATCAATACAATACGTTTAGTGCGTACATTATGTTTAACATTACTGTATATCTACTTTTGCACACCCTGTATTTTAAATTTGCGAATTGATTTTCTTTTCAGTTTTGAAAATGCGCTCAACCAGGTAGTACCTGGAGTTTACGTTCCGTTTTGGAACAACACCCTCGACAGCAGCATGCCAGATCCTTCCAGATCTTCTATGTTTTCGGCAGATTTTGTCGGAAACGGACGAGGACTGGTTAACACAGGCCCCTTCCGTGGATGGAATACACCGCACGGTCTCCTGCGCCGGAATATTGCCCGAGGCGGGTCGCTGATGACAAGTCGGGACGAACGAAACGTCATGTCCCGATTCCATTTAGAAGACATCACTTTCCCGAACGCCCCGAACTGGACCAACGTCGAGGAAATGCACAACCAAGTACACGTGTGGATTGGCGGTCAAATGCGACGGATTGAATCAGCCTGCTATGACCCAATGTTCTGGATGCACCATGCCTACATTGACTGTCTGTGGGAGAACTTCCGCGAGAAACAGAAGGCCAATGGTATCGACCCCAGCAGTGACTACCCGGAGTTTTCGTTTGGACAGCGACTCCATGCTCCAAACTCTCGGCTTGGTTTTGGTTGGCTTCTAATTCGGCACGCCATACATGAATATTTTTCAGAAAGTTTTTACCGCTGTGCAGCGACTCCTACTTGTTCCCGCCAGCGCCCCAGCTGCGGCTCTGAATGGCTCCAGTGCGACTTCCGGCAAAACCGGTGCATGAGCCGACCTGCCGATTCGAGTTCCACCAATCAGCAACGACAGGTGCCCAGCATTAGGAGCAATTCCGGCTCGACTTCTACAGGACGCGGCCGGTTTTCCAGTAATTCCCGGCGCCGGACTTCCAACAGGTGGTGGAATGCTTAAACAGAAATTCTGCAACAAGCCTATATTACGTGATACATGACTCTTTGTTGTCTTTTATTGTGTTATGTCTCTTTTTGCAAATGTTTTCTCTACTATTATTATTATAAGTATTATTAGTATTATTAGTATTAATATTATTTCAGTTTGGCGTTTTATCTATTTTCTGACCTTTAAGAAACTATCTTCATTAGGATATAAATTTCCTTTCAGAAAAATTTATAATACCGATATTAAAGTTCAACAGCAACTCAAATCTACCTTAACAATGAGAATTTTTTAAAAAATCTCTTTGAATTAATATGACATTAATTCAAAGAGATTTTTTTTCATTTTTATTGTTTTTTTATTATCACATAATTAATTTCATTATTATTCTTTTACATTTATCTACATTAATCCAAAATAAAATCTATTTAGGTATACACTAAGTTTAACTTACTGTTGCACAATGCCAAATAACAGAAACGCCAATATAAATATCTTCGAAATCAATATTGCCTGATTGCATGCCTTGAAAACTACCGATCTCACCTGGTTACTTAACAAGTTCTTCGATATAAATACATCGATCTTCTTATATTTTCAAAGGAGTCCCATATATATGATGTCGACTTTCACACGAGTATATACGGTAATTTTTTTGTTTACCTGTCTTGCTTTAGTCCTGAAATATAAACCAGTGTTCCTCAATCTGTCGAATTTCGCGTATCGGCATATTAATTTTTCCAATGTGCCAGAAAGCAGTAGGATATCTGATTGAAATTATATTTCGTACCCGTTTTTCATTTCCGTTCAGTAAAATATCAACTAAACATTCGTAGTAATATTAATTTCTATATGAAAAAATATAATAAACAGGCGAACATATATTAATAAATGTCTGAATATTTCTAACATATAAGATGAATCTATTTTTTTTTCTTTGTCATCCGATCTTATGAAGACAATACCCCGTACATCTGGTCTGGTGTTCCTGATATATATTAAGAGATTGCTGATACAATCCAAAGAAGAAACAGCAAGGTCACCGGTCCTGACCTGGTATTCCTTGTTCCCACAGCCGTAACGTAGCTTACTTAAATTACTTTCAATACACCCTTCTGCAAATTAATTGAAACAACCGCTTTAGTTTCATTTCTTTCACCATACGGTCAGTTTTAGACCCTTTAGAGTGACCGGTTGTAATTGATTTCTATTTTTTTCCTCAGATTAGGCTATTCGCAGTGGTGTGCAGTAATATGAATCTATTTGCGGGGTGTATGATGAAAATTGTTTGGCCTTGAAAAATATTGAGTCGTCTGTGATTGCATCAGATTTTTATCACACAAAGACACTATTGTCTTGACTGTCAATTACTTGTCTTACAGCCATTGTCTGCAATGAACGTTACTCCAAGGAAATGTACGAAAATTGTAACGCTGCACAAACACACTAGCAAGCCTTACCAGTGCGCAAATCAAAGTACTATAGACTGGCCTGGAAACTCTCCTGATTTAAATCCAATCAGAATCTGTGGTCAAGAAAAAACTTAGTGGAATGGACATACGGAGTACTGACATGTGCAGTGGGTCATGTTTTATTAGAAAATACGAAAAAGATGTAAATAATAACGGAATTATTTGTTTTGTTTCAATTAATTTGCACAATGGTGTAGGTGATCATGGCCTTCCACATCTTCCTGTATAATTAATTTGCACAAGGGTGTAGTAATTGTTTTCTCTTTGGTACCTGGACTTTTAAGCCTACTGCTAGATGAACGGCACCTCTTCATTTTACAGTTGAAACTTCTGGATGTAACCGTGATTTCTAAACTAACAGTTCCTTCGCTCTCACTTTCTCGGATATGGAACTCTCTTCCAGCTTCTTCCTCTCTAGTCAACTGTGATCTTCAAAATTTTAAATGCAATATCAATCGTTATCTCCTGTCTTCTTAATTTCTGTTCTTTTATTGTTCTCTCTGGCCTTAATAAACTTTTCTTTTTTTTTTCTTATATTATTTCACACTCAGTAACCCTTTGCATCTTAGTGGCTTTATTGCTTTGCTCGGAGTGAAACTATACAACAATACGTTTTCTACAACTTCCTATACAGTACCTATTCAAAGACATTTTCAACTACTTTTACGATGGTAATGTAATAATGTTCACGAAATTGTTTAATTTCTGTTAAATATCTGCTAATATCCATGTAAATGATCTAAAATATTCTCCGTCAAGGTTTAAGCGTCATATTCTGACAACAAGCTGATAGATGCAAGTAATTACAAAGCAATTCTTTTGCAAACAGTCAAGCTTTTCTAAGAACAATCACCGAAGTTAAACAACGTCGACTCTGGTCAGTATCTAGATGGGTGACCGCCTGGAAATACTAGGTGCTGTATAATGGATAATGGCTCAGAATTGTTAATCGGAGAGCCGAGTTCTAGTTCCTGTTCAGTTTTTCTTTCTTCACATTTTCTTTCCATTTTGATCGTGATAGAGGTTCAGGATTTTTTTTTCACATTTTTCTTTCTTCACATTTTCTTTACATTTTGATCGTGATTGGTCGCCCTGAATACTCATCATCATGAACTAACAGTCAACCGGACCTGAAGCAGGCGTTTCCCTCAAAAGCCTGTGTTCAATCTAAACAACGCTGGATAAAAGCCTGACCAAACATTACATGAGTATCAGAATTGCCGAGATTCGCGGAAGTTTGATGAAGGAACGAATTTGTAAATATCGTCAAGATCGCAGAGCCGTTCCGACACAACCTTTAGAAAACCAAGCATAGATATCCCGGAGCATATTCTCAGGCCGACTCAAGAGACAAGGTAGAAATGAGTGTTAAATGTTTGCACTATTTTTAACAGTCCACTTACATTACGTACAATTTGAGGACTTTCTGATATCACACATATGCACACAACTTGAATTCTTACCCTTAACTTTTCTGTAGCGATGTTGTTTAAGGTAATTGCCCCGAGGGTTAAAATAGTTGCCTATTTCCTACTGGTGACATTAGTCGGTGATGAAACCGAGTTTTAAAAATATTGAATATTGTTTATCTAAGAAAGCAGATAAGTTTTTCTCTAGCAAAAAAGATTGGCGCAATACAATCTTCCTACCAGACATGAAGTAAGATGATTATATTGAATCAATTGCTAGTGCTGTTGCTCGGAAATTTGGGTCATTGTATTGTACCAGACAATTTACTCGACGGAATCCATCTTGCATATTTATAAATCTACCGTTCATCCATGCATTGAATATTGCTGCCATATTTGATTTGGTGCGTTTGCTTTATAGCTCGATATTTTTGACAGAATCCAAAGAAGAGTCAGTGATATTATCGGTCCTGACCTGGCATCTCGGAATCAGTCACTTTCCCACCGCCGTAATGTGGCTTACCTGTCTCTTTTCTACAAATGTTTTCATTGTAGATTTTCTAATAGGAATTCCTCTTTAGTACCTCGACTGCATGAATTTGAGCGTACTACTAGGTTGGCAATTAGGTCTCATCCTTTTACAATTGAAATGCCTGGATATAAACAGAAGTTCTATTATAATAGTTTCTTTTCGCGCACTTCCCACCTGTGGAACTCTCTTCTAGTTTCTCGTTTCCCTGCCGGTTCGACAAAATTTAATCCAACGTCAACCGCCATCTTCCTGAATCATGTTCTGTTATTCTCGTCACTCTCAGTATCCCCTTGCGTCTTAGTGGCATTATCACTTGGCTTGGGGTGAAATGATTTTTTTAAATCCACTTTCGCCTTGTTCGTGACTAAGTTAAGCTTAGAGATTATAGCGATTTTCCAAGCGTAGCTTAGATGTGGCACAAGGCCGAAAGTATGGCGCACCCAGCGACCACCGAACTCACTATTCAGTTGTAATTGATCTAGCGAGACATGCTTGCTAACCATTACACCACCTCAAGGCGCCCAAAGCTTAGGAATTATAAATAGCATTAAGTTCTTTCATTGGTATCACAAAAATATATCAAAGAGAAAATAATCGGAGATGCCCACTAGTCGGAAAAAATTACTATCTTAGTCGTCCTGAAAGACACTAAAGACTAATCAAATATTTTTACTGCCAGCCATGTTGTTTATATATTTCAGTTTAATGGCAACAGGGATGAATAATATGATTTATATTGTACACAGAATAAAATTAAAAAAAAGAAAACCAAACTTTCATTTTTAGTTGATCGACTATATTTTGTTTTGAGAAGAGAAATACAATCCGATTCAGTTGAGTCGTTGGCAATTCAGTTCTTTTGTATAAAATCAATCTGTTTTACATTGCCTTAAAGATTTAAGTGAAACATGCCCTTGTAAACGCACAATCGAATAGAGATGCGCCAAGACAGGCCTTCAGTGATGGCTTTCATCGCTAGTTTCATCATACTCACTCAACCAAGGAACCCAACATGCGACTGAGAAACACAGATTCTCGACTCAAAAGCGACAATATGAGCATAATGTAAAAGCATAATGTAAAAGCATAATGTAAAAGCATAATGTAAAAGAGTACTACATGCGACAGTTAATTTGACCACTTATGCCGCGCCTCAACGACCAATCTACGTGTACTCACTCCTTATAAGGTGCATATTCGTCTGAACTTAATTTGACCGCCAAAACCTCTATTGGTACTGATCATCCACCCAACCACACACACACACATACTCAAATATTAAGCCCGATAATTATCTAAATAGACACACAGGTACACGTGTTAATAAATACTCAACAGATGATAAAGATCCACCAAACACACCACTTCATATCAGTAAAAAATCATAAAACTTATATTTAACGCGTGGAGAAATCAAACATTTGCAGATTATGTAAACTAGTATCACATATTCACGCCTAGCATTTGTCATATCTATCATACAACACTAGATAGATAGATAGATAGATAGATAGATAGATAGATAGATAGATAGATAGATAGATAGATAGATAGATAGGACAATCTGAAGAGACTGAGAGAGAGAGGGAGAGAGAGAGAGCGAAATAGATCTGAACAGAATGAGATAGATAGATAGATAGATAGATAGATAGATAGATAGATAGATAGATAGATAGATAGGATAATCTGATGAGACTGAGAGAGGAGAGAGCGAAATAGATATGAACAGAATGAGATAGATAGATAGATAGATAGATAGATAGATAGATAGATAGATAGATAGATAGGATAATCTGAAAAGACTGAAGAGAGAGAGAGAGAGAGAGAGAGAGAAATAGATCTGAACAGAATGAGATAGATAGATAGATAGATAGATAGATAGATAGATAGATAGATAGATAGATAGATAGGACAATCTGAAGAGACTGAGAGAGAGAGGGAGAGAGAGAGAGCGAAATAGATCTGAACAGAATGAGATAGATAGATAGATAGATAGATAGATAGATAGATAGATAGATAGATAGATAGATAATCTGAAGAGACTGAGAGAGATAGAGATAGAGAGAAATAGATCTGAACAGAATGAGATAGATAGATAGATAGATAGATAGATAGATAGATAGATAGATAGGACAATCTGAAGAGACTGAGAGAGAGAGGGAGAGAGAGAGAGCGAAATAGATCTGAACAGAATGAGATAGATAGATAGATAGATAGATAGATAGATAGATAGATAGATGATGATGGGATAATCTGATGAGAGAGGAGAGAGCGAAATAGATATGAACAGAATGAGATAGATAGATAGATAGATAGATAGATAGATAGATAGATAGATAGATAATCTGAAGAGACTGAGAGAGATAGAGATAGAGAGAGAAATAGATCTGAACAGAATTAGATAGATAGATAGATAGATAGATAGATAGATAGATAGATAGATAGATAGATAGATAGTGTTAGCGTGAAACTGTCACCTATAAAACGCTTTATCTCAGCATTCCTCGATAAATATATTTTAAACACTATATTATTATTATCATCATCATCACCATTAATATTAATACTATGTTGATGTCGCTCATTGACATAGTCAATGGAAATTCTGTTCTTGTGGCATGGTGTCAGCAAGGCTCCTCACAACTGAAGAATTTTTCGGAGAATCCTCGTAGAATAAATGTTGGCAGTTTTCTGGAAGTCTACAATCTTGGTCTTAATACTAATTCTCCCTGAACGCTTTTTCAGTTTTCTATTTGGTGTTCAAAGCGAACCCATTACTACAGGAATTAGTTCTACATTTATTATTATTATTAATAATAATAATAATAATAATAATAATAATAATAATAGCTGTAAAATTTTGTTACATCGTGTTAACTTTAAAATGACAAATATATACGAAGGAGTTGTAACTGAAACGGATGCCTTTAAAAAAAAAGTATTTTGTTTAATCATTCGCTGAGATTTTCTAAATTTTCACAGCATTCTTTCGTATATAAGGAAATAACATTACCATTATTGATCTTATTAGGCATTTTTAACATTATGTAAATCATTGATTGGTGATTTTTAAACAGATTTTAGATGGGTGGGGTAGTTGGATGGCGATAATCATCGCCTTAATTCTCAAAACAAATGCAATTATAAAAAGTTGCTCAAACAGGTAGATAAAATTACAGACACACTGACAAGTTTTAAAACAAGGGGCTATGTAAAAAAAATCCAGTGATTAAACCAAGGAACTGTGGAATCTAATTCTTAGGTTAAAGCGCTGGTCATTAATGTCGTAAACACTGCATCACATGCTCACTTTAATGAGACGAGTAAAAATCACCCTGAAGCAATTTTGTAATAGTTGAATAATACATTTCAGATGCATCAGGGATGATCTTCAGTGATTTCGGATTTTGCATCATATCGGCTCAAACAGCAACTCCGACCTGATTCTAAAAGAGTCAGGCCGCCTTCTTGATAGCGTCGTGCTACGCACCTCTACAGTGCAAAAAAAAAAAAATCAGATATAGCTAAGAGTCCGACCGTTCTTATTGACATACGTCAGTCAACATCAGCCAATGAAATAAAGGCTTTTCCCCCTTCCCTCCTATATAGTCTTGTCTTTTTGCTTCATCCGGTTTTGATTCACGCTATTTCCCCGGAATACATAACGAGGTAAGCCGGACTAGTTCTTACATAGTTTAATCCAATGTTTTTACGTTTTAAACACTAATCCCATAATTCGATTACTAAACCTTACCACTTATATTACTTTTCCTAAAAAAAAAATATATTCCTTATTCTTACTATTATATAAAAATCTTTAAGTCTAACCTTATACTCTTAATCAAACGAAATTAGAAAAAATGGATGCACATTCACGCCTCTACATATAAATAGAGTAAATGTACTCACACACACACACGCACGCAAACACACACACGCACGCAAACACACACACACACACGGACACGCACACATAAAACCTATGTCCCATTTACATTAATTTTACGAAACCGTTCATTACGAACACTTTAATAAATTAGACATGTGTAAAAGTTCTCTTCGTTCACTTTTCTCAAAAATACTAAAAGAAAGAAAAGCGAATGCTATAAATAAAACAATTTCCGAATATCTTTGCACACCTCTAATATTTTAACGCAGTTTATATATATGATCTCTTGCTAAAAATGCTGGTCAAATGGTAGGTTTATTGTACCGCACAAGCAAGTATCCCCTCCTTGCTATACAAAAGTCATATCAAACCAAAAATGGAGTACTACTACCCTATCCAGGCTGGGGGATGCCCAGCCCTCACTTGCCTGTCTTGGTAGAATTCAAAAGCGTCTACGCGGCTTAATAGGCGATTAAATATCTTCCACCTTACAACCCCTTTCTTCACAAGACGAAACGCCGCAGGCCTCTCGCTACTCTATCGCTAATTTCATTGCAAATGTTCTGACGAGCTACATTCCTGGGTTCTACAAGCCCTGAAATTTGCAACTGGGAACGGTCCTGCCAAGTACACACGGATGACTCGTTCTCATTCCATTCGTATTCCATTATTAAGAAGTAAGCTCCACTCGGATAACTTCTTCCCAAGAACTGTGGCAGAAGGTTTTCCTGATCACCATAATCTTGACCTCTTCAAGTCTACGTTTAACCGTTATCTTCCCTACATGACCTCATCAACTACACCTTCTTACTTTTATCACGCTCGTACACCACATAATAACATTCTACCTCTTAAGCCTGGGAGTGAACATTAAGAAAAAAAAGGCTGTAATGCTATAAACGAGTAAAACCTTTCTATCCCGCGTTTCGAAAATTACGTAACGAGCATGATTATTTACCTGCTTACCCTCAAGATGGTCACGATTATCGGTTTAACGGCGATGAGGAAACTGAAGGTAACAGAAATGGGATTCTACAGAAGGATACTGAAAAATTATTTGGTTGTCTAAAATTTCTCAGATTTCCATGGAAGAATATTTATAGTGAAAACTGGTGTGCAGGATGGCTCATCAGCGCCGACTCAACACCGCCGACTCAACACCGCCGACTCAACACCAGGACAACTAACCTTTGTTCTTAATTTAAAACATTTTGTTTGGTTTTTGGATTTTGTTTTACGGCGTATCAACCTCAATGAGTCATTTAATGCCGACAACTTTTTTTCATAATATTTTTGTTTTGTCAAAAATCTATTTCTGGTAATATTTTTTCCTCCAAATTGTATAGTTGGTAATATTATTTTAAAACATGTATTGCTGGTAATATTTTTTTTCAAAAACGTATTGCTGGTAATAGTTATTTTTTTCTTCAAAAATTTATTTCTGGCAATAATTTCTTCTACAAAGTATTTCTGATATTAAAACCTATTTTTACACTTTCATAATGCTTTTTACCTTAGTTTCGGGGTTAACTATTTGCCCATAGCTGGGGCCCTAAAATACAAATAAATGGTCGTCCTGTGCAAATGTTTCGTTTCCTCTTTGACTAAGAATTTCCATTTTCGCTGTGATAAAATTTTGAAAAATAAGCCCTGTCGTTGAATCAGCGGTGTTGAGTTGGCGGTGTTGTGTCGGCGGTGATGAAATGTCCCCGCTCGTGAAAACTGCGCACTTATGGAAGGTGAAACTAATTTAAAAATACCCTTAAATTAAAAATACACTCGCTTTGTAGATAATAAGAAATAGCCGATGTTAATTACATCACTATCATTAATTTCTGGTTGTTTATCGAAATCTGTTTGGCATTGGATTATGTTAGTCTCTATTCGAGAAATCTTTGTTACTCGCAATCGATAAGTTTTTCGCACAATTTTTAATCTTCTTAACCTTTATAAATTTAAATTCATTTGCTATCTGTCATTATGATTCATGTGGTTGATTGTTGCTGTTTTTTTCAATAATGTCAAAAATAATGAATATATATATATATATATATATATATATATATATATATATATATATATAAGTAAGGAAAATCTTAGTAATACGTATGGATAATCCCAAGGAGGGTGAAATCCTGAGAGCTCAATGTTAATTCAGAGCGAATAATTTAATTTAAAGAAAAACAGCTATACCACCCCTCTTCTTCCTCCAAAAACCCTACATAACATTTCTTATCTCTTTACTTCTTCCTTTTTCCCCCTTTTTCTCCTTTTCCTTTCCTAATATCATTTCCGTTGAGTTGACCGATTAAATAGGTCAATGGCTGATCCTTACCCGCTCTTTCCTCAATATTAACTATTATAATAAAAAGAAATATAAAAATAAATTTTAAAACTCTCCTTTCCCTCTTTAAATTCGACCATGTCTCTCATACCATCTCTACCACCCTCTGTGTTAACTTATATAAGCTTAATACTACCCATCAGATTGTAAATTTTAAATTCATTTTTCGTTTCACCTTTTGAAAGTGAAGTCTGAAGATCCAGAGAAAAATAAAATTCTCTGGTGAAATAAATTATTACAATGGAGCCTTAAAGTGGTCTGTTTTTTCTTTTAAATTATATATATATATATATATATATATATATATATATATATATATATATATATATTAAATTTCCTAAAATGACTTTCCTTAAAAATCTTAAAAATTATTCCGTTATTTTCGTTTCAGTATTTTTTATCAAAGATATATATATATATAAATGATTTTAGAAAAAAAAAATATATATAAATGACTTCTTTTTCTACTTAATTATATTTTTATTATTTCTCTTAAATGACGTTAATAAAGAAATGTAAATATACACTCATCCATGGCAAAAAAAAAATCTTTTTTCTCATATTTTATTTGAAATTCATTACTTTAACAAATTGGACAAATTAAAATCAATCAACTAATATTTTTTTTTATTTTATTTTCCAATGACTCAGACGTTATCCCTGAAGGACCCGCGGTTGGGGGTGGATCAAATTTTCAAAATTTGAAAATAAGTAAATCATTTCTACCCTACATGTCAATGTACGTTTTTCTAACAAAATTTTCAAAGTTAAATGATAAATCTAAACCGACCAAATATAACTATAATTATTCGTGTATAATACGACCCCCCTCAACTTTTTTTTTTTAGATTTTTAAGCCTAAAAGTTAGCAGGATGTATTATACAACGAGAACGAAATATTTCTCCAGCTACATGTGTGACTTTATTCGAGACAGCATGATCCAAAATGATGGATAACCAAGAATTTAAATCATTAATCAAACATTGCATACGTGTTTCAAAACGTGATATAAACTATATAAATCATTATTTATAGACAATACGAACAGAATAAAAAATTGAGGAAAAATTAATTTTTTTATTTTTTTAATCTGATTCGAACTGATTGACAAAAACATATCAGCGAATATTTTGAAAAACTAAGATAATACAGAGACCTGGAAATGGAAATGCTAAAAATATTGTATTTAAAACCTAAAACCGCTCCCGTTGTGACTGGAGCTTTGGGTCTGATAAAGAAAGGAACTCAACAACAAATGAGCAAAATCCTTGCTTCACCATCTCTCTAGAAAATAAAAAAAAACATAGTTCTAACAAGCACGGCCCATAATATAATATATGTTATATTTATATTTATTAAATATTAAAAACAAAATTAAATATACTTTTTAGATTTACATTTTTATTTGTTACAATTTATTTCATCTGGATTATATTAAAAATATAGAACGCTATTTTTCGAACTATAAGAAATGCACTAAGGATTGATAAACAATGAAATTATTAAATAATAAAAGAATATTATGAAATAATACTACTAAATAATAAAATAATACTATTAGATAATGAAAAATACTATGAAATTATTAAATAAAATGATACTACTAAATAATGAAATAATACTATGGAATTTTTTACAGATCAAGACATCTGTCAGAGATGAAATTTCAATTTTTATTATTGCATTATTCCAAAATTTTAACACATCAGCAGATAGCTATTAATGTCAACAAATGAGCACAAATAGTTATTGATTAAAAAAATTATTAATTAATGTATAATATTATCCATAACTATATGTGCAAGAATGTCGTTTTTGATAAAAAAATAACTATAAATACGTAAAAAATGTGTATATTGTCGAAAATTCCTTTTTCCACAATATAGATATTTGTGCTATGTTATAATGCTTATTACTTAAACAATAATAATAATGAATATTTTTAAAACATTTATATATGTATATTTAATCACATCTCCTTAATAGCTGTCGAAATCTGTAAGTAATTATATAATACTATTAAACAATGCTACTAAATAATGAACTAATACTATTAAATAATGATATAATACTATGAAATTATTTAATAATAATATAAAAATGTTAATTCAGTTGTTAATGACCATCTTTACTTTCTTATTCATTGATTGTTACTAAACCTCAGGAAAGTGCTCTTAGTGTAGTGGATATCCGTGCAGAAAGTGGGATTGGCGTTTTCAGTTCAAATGACATTCCTGTTGTTTATTAGGCTAACAGATCAAAGAAAGTTTAGCAGCCGCAAGCTTTCAGACAGTCCATTCTTCAATTTTCTTCAACCGACTCAAAAAAATTAGCTCCTCATATGAAAACAGAACAAAAACTGCATGCACAAGATACTATGCTGCTGTTTTATAAAAAATACAAGGACAAAACTAACACCAGTCTTTGCGGCTTTTCTATGTCGAAGAAAAATGAAACTACTGATCCCTTTGGGACGTAACCGCTATACCTGACAACACCACTAGAAAATACGAAGAATCAATAAATTTTCACATATCGCATTATCTGGAACACAATGAGGAAAGAAGGTTTGGAGAAATTAACATTCACATGACAGTTTGAAGCCAAGAGAAGCAGTGGGACAGCGAGTAACCTACTTGAGTTTGTATGAATGGGAAGTAAAAGGGGGAGAAAATAGGATGGTAAAAATCAAAAGTTACATATAAAAATGCATGCAAAAGAGAGGAAGTTAAGGAGAGACATGACTGCATCCTTCCTAAGAGGACACGGATCATAAAAGAAGATTTTTAAAAATCGAAATATGCATTAAACTATGAGAGGAAATGTGCAAGCTTTTTTTTTATGTGCAAGCCTTTTATTTTAAATTGAAAGACGTAGAAAAATGACACATTGAAAATAAATGACACATTGAAAATAAATGACACATTGAAAAAATGACACATTGAAAAAAATGAAACATTGAAAAAATGTCACATTGAAAAAAATGTCACATTGAAAAAAATGACACATTGAAAATAAACTGACTAACAACAAACTCGACACTGGACAAATTTTCATTTTAACATGACCCAGCCAAACGAATGATCTTGGGAGAAAATTGTTGAGAATATGAAAAAAGGTTACCACACCCAAACTTCACTGAATATTTAAAAAAAAAATATTTGAAATTCCAACATGGAAGCTGTCCTGCCACACTACATGTGGATGACGTCCTAGTTGTAACGGTTCAAAATTTTATAAAAAATATATTCCTACATGAAAATGAAAAATATATTCCTACATGAAAACTGTCATGCCACATTACATCTGGATGACGTATTAATTGTAATGGTTCAATATTTCATCAAAAATATATTCCTACATGAAAATGAAAAATATATTCCTACATGAAAACTGTCATGCCACATTACATCTGGATGACGTCTTAATTGTAATGGTTCAATATTTCATCAAAAATATATTCCTACATGAAGATGAAAAATATATTCCTACATGAAAACTGTCATGCTACATTACATCTGGATGATGTCCTAGTTTTAATGGTTCAATATTTCATAAAAACATTTCAGGTTTCTTTTTTTTTTCTAAGTACCCCGACTCTTCAGGACTTAGGCAATCATGGCTCTCTTTGTGTGAGTCATAACAGTTTCTTTTCTAACTTTACTAACGCCCCAGATCACCGTCCCACAATCCATTCCCACAAGCTTTTCAAGTAAGTGGTTCACTGCCTTCCCTTATCTCCATTGCTCTCAGTATGACCCATGAGTGTTTCCAAAGCCCTCCTTTCTCATTATGTGACGAAGGAATTTCAACAGTCTTTTCCTGATTTTGTGTAGAATTGTTCTTTCTGTTGCCATTTTCTTTAAGACTTTCTTGTTACTTAATCGCTCCCTCTATGGAATTTTCAGTATCCTTCCGTAAAACGGCATCTTTGCAGCCTCTAGTTTCCTCTTCATCCGAAGGGAGATTGTCTAACAATTCCATACCATCTCAGAGGATTGATAACACAGCAATCCAGCACGTTTTTCCCTGTTCCTAACGAATTACTAATACTCTTTTTTTTTTACATTCAATGCACGGCTTAGCGTAGCGTATCTATAGGTCGTAAAGAAATAAAGATTTTTTTATAGCCTTGACTTCGTGCGCTTGCCGTAAAAGAAATGTTTCCTCAGATAACCGTCTGCGATGACTTCGATCTTTAAGAAAACTGATTGATTATCTGAGAGACCCTGTCTTCCATCACTATGGCTGACGCACCAGGAGAATAACTCGTTGTGACTTCTCTGACCAACATTCTCGGCTGTTATGAAGTGAACAGACTATATTGAATACATTGCTACGTCAGCTGCTAAGAAAGTTGGTTCGCTGTGTTATGCTAGCCATTTTTATTCCCTCCAGAATCTATCTTACACATCACTAAGTCTACCATTCGCCCATGCTTAGAATATTGCTGCCACATCTGATCCGTTGCTCCTACAAAGGAGAATCAGCAATATTATTGGTCCTGGACTGACGCCTCGGCTTTACTCCCCCCCCCCCGCCGTAGACTTGCGTCCTTGTCACTTTTCTATAAATACTTGGTAACTGTTCGAATTAGCTCTTCTCTAGACTTTATGAATTTAAACGCAGTACTAGACTGTCAATGAGGTCCCATTAATTTACAGTTAATTTGGCTAGATGTAACCGTAAGTTCTATGCTAATAGTTCCTCGTCTCGTACTTCTCGCATGTGGAACTCCCTTCCGGTCCCATTCTTTCCAACCAGATTTAATCTTTAAAAAAATCTAAATGGAATGTCAATCGCTATCTACTATCCTTCTGATTACTCTTCTTTTTTCTTTTTTTTTTTTTCATTCCTTAGTAATATTTCTATTTTCTACTTCTATACCCAGTAACCCCTTGCGTCTTAGTGGCTTTATTGCTTTCCTTGGGGTGATTTCGATTAAATAAATAAATATTAGAAAATTATTCGCATAAAATAACATTGTCTGCTTAAATATTCTATACTATAATTTTTTGTAATACGCTGACGCGTGTTAAAATCCTCACAGTATTTACCATTTTTAAAATCATCACTAACATTTTTGTCGAGATTTACAAACTCTACATTGTAACCGCTTATTTGTTTACACTTCTCCCCAAAATTTGGTTAGAATCGATCAATGTATGGCTATTTTAGGGGGGGGGTGACAGACGAACAGAAGTCACAGAATTGTATATATAGATTTATTAAATTGTTCGTAGTACATGTATACTGTTTGTCCTTCAAATATGCCTTCATAATATGAAAAAAAAATCTCTCTTTTATTTTTTGAAAGAAGACTTGAAAAATTCAAACATATTATAGAAAATCACCTGTAGGGACATGGCATTTAAAAATGAAAAAAACAAAAAAAAAATCTAAATGCAATGTCAATCAGTATCTGCTCCCCTCCTGATTACTCTTTTTTTGTTTTCGCTCCTTAGTAATGTTTCCGTTTTCTAATTCTTCCACACCCAGTAACCCCTTGTGTTTTAGTGGCTTTCCTTCGGGTGATCTCGATTAAAATAGATAAGTATTAGAAAATTATTCACGTAAAATAACATTGTCTGCTGAAATATTCTGTACTATAATTAAAATAAAAGAACCAAGCTCCTTTGTATGGTATAGTAAATTGGAGCATGACTACATTCATGATTATTGGACATTAAGCCGTCTTCCCTCTGCGGTAGATGCACTGAATATGTCGACATATTTACGACATTCGGCCGCGTCTTCTGAAACAAAACAAAAAAACATAATAATGCAGCCCTGCCCTATGTGGGGGATCGAACTCACCAACACAAATCTGAAAACGAACTGACGCGCTGTGTACTTGAGGATATTTACCAAGCTCAACGTCGTCGTCAAGCAGCTGAATAAATAACAGAGGCGTCGTCTTCAGTTTTTACGTCATCGTTACAAGTCATGTCTTTAAAATTTCTCATATCACAAATGCACTGCGCACACATCGCTTCCAGTGGAGATTCGTCAGAGGCTTCGACAACAGTGTAAATATCTTAACTATTTAAAACTGAGAAAAGCAAATTCTCATTCTCATTCTCTCTCTCTCTCTCTCTCTCTCTCTCTCTCTCTCTCTCTCTCTATCTATCTATCTATCTATCTATCTCTCACACACACACACACATACATACACACACACACAAACACACATATATATATATATATATATATATATATATATGTAATACGAATGTAATAAGAAGAAAAATAATAGATAAATTCTAACGTTCACAGCATTAATTCAAAAGAGGGCTCAATACCGATAATAGACCAATAATCATTTATTATAATTTCTTCATATAGACAAAAACAATTTACTCACTGTAAAGATACTACCTCGTTTCGGTGCATTTAGTTGCACCTCGACTGTCGTGGGTAAATTGTTTTTGTCTATATGAAAAAATATATATATATATATATATATATATATATATATATATATATATATAACATTATAAATTAGTATTATTATTATATAATTATAAATTATAATTATAAAAACATTATAATATATATATTATAATATATATATATATATATATTATAACACACACACACACACATATATATCATAAACAGAGCATTTGCTTAAATACTTGTATCTATATATAACAACGTTAAACATAAAAAATGTCTTTAATAAATAAATTGTCGGACCTTGTCCATTTCTTAATATATGACATATATATATATATATATATAAACATAAAAAATTAATTATTTATTTAAATATAAAATCCGGGAGCTTTTATTAATTTAAACGTTATTTTTATATTTGAGTAGACGCCCTGTTTATTTATTAAATAGTTTTTTGTTTTTTTTTACTTTTTGTTTGTTTAACTCCCTAATTGCGTACTGGTCTTTCTTTGGCAAGATAAGCCTCTTCAGTCCGGTTTTAAATTCAGAGTTATCTTCTCCTAGCCTACAGAACCCTGCTTGTGGTGAGTAAGAAGAGGCTTCATCCCTCTCCCAAGGATAATAGCACGTAATGTAATGGATCCGACCGGAATTCGCACTCTGCTCCCCGGTTTCCTAATCCTAGCCTCTATCCATTACTCCACCGGGTTCCCAAACATTTATTTATTATCGACAACCTGAATATTTGACAAATCTGATTAAATAAAAAATGCGCCCCCTGACAGGATTCGAACAAATCTATCGAGAGTCCCCTCTTCCCCGGAGTCGAATCCTGCTGGAAAGCGCACATTTTTCTTTAGTAAGAGTAGCGAGAGTGTCTATTCAAACATGAGCATCAACTACAAATAACGTGATATATATATATATATATATATATTGATTGTATTAGTGGTCAATATATATATATATATATATATATATATATTATGTAATTCGCAGACAGTACTGTTTCGCTATATCACAGCTCCTCAGTGCGACTAGACGACCGGATGCCTCAAGCCCGGATCGAAACCCAACCGATTTGGTATCAGTCACAGTTTTACCCCTGAGCCATCTTCACTCGACAGGACGAATAAATTTCCAAGAGGATAGAATCCAGGTAGAGCTCAATGTCCAGGACAGAACAAGAATATAATATAAAAGGCTCAAACACTAATATTCCATGGTTATAATTTATTACAATGGAATCGTAATCACGATCCAATTCATCAAACCTATATATATATATATATATATATATATATATATATATATATATATATATATATATATATATATATATATATATATATAATACAATAAAGAGAAAATTCAGTTCGCATTGCCTTTGGAATTTATTTGATTAAATCTTTTGTTGTTGTTCTTTTCGTTTTCTTTTTTTTTTTTTTTTTTTTTTTTGGTTTGTTTTTTTGTTTTGCACTTATTGAATTAGCTGGATCAGGTTTGAGTAAACATACGTAAAAAGAACAATTACAAAATAAGTACTGTGACCTTGATTTGAATTATATTTACACGGCTGATGCAGAGAGAAGCAGGAACTACGTAAGAATACGGGTCCACTAGTAAAAAAAAAATAGGAAAATTTGGGGGTGTAAATAATTTTTGTAGATTAGCATTCTGCAGATCATCTTTAGTGCTCGGCACTTACCAAAGTAGAAAATTATTGCTTCCTTATCAATTTAGAATAAATTTATAATATCAGTGAATGCCTGACTTTTCCACAGATATTGGTCTTTGAGGATTTGCTTACCAAAGGAGACTTTTTCCGATTGGGTGAGGCTACAAAAAGATTTATTTCAAATAACAAACAAACGGATATGTGCATTTTTAATTAAATAAGAAAAATTATATAAATCAATAAGATTATGCAACTATTTATTCTTCATTTAAGATAAATAATTATTAACCTCAACTGCCTGTGGTACTAAAAAAAATCCCATACGGAAAAAATAAAATATTGAAAAAGTTTGTTTTTTTTTTTAATGTTTTAAAGGGTTTAAAAATTCAGAAAATTTTTAAACATTTCAACGATATCTCATCAGATATCAGTGATATTAGCACATTTTCAAACTTGATATCTGTAAAAAGCCAGTAACTTTCTAAAAGTCAGAGATCAGTTTGATACTGTATCAATATCATAAACATGACCCCCACTACTAAATCGATAGCTACCATATTTGACGGCATATAAGACGCACGTATGTATAAGGCGCATCCCAAATTCAGCAGGGCAAATCAAGAAAAAATTAGTGATTAGTAAAATTAGTAAACCTGCATATAAGACGCAGGGGAATTTTAAAAGATATTTTTAGTAAAAAAAAAAAAAAAAAAAAGGGCGCCTTATATGGCATCAAATACGTTAATCATCATTTTTCGATTCTGACAAGTGTCAAGGTCTACAAAAATCTCTTCCCTTCACCAAAAAGTTTTCCCTATTTTTTATGATAGGACCAGTCTATTTAAGTAGTACCAAATTAGGCTTAGTACACAATTGTAGTATGGTCACTAAATTGATTTAATGCATTGCGGATGTCTAAATTGTTAGCGGTCAGTCTGTATATCAGCCAGAGAAATAAGATGAAAGAAATACGAGTCAAAAATTAAGAATGATGACAATGCATCACTTAAGAAAATTGGACAGCTTAATACACTTATGTTTACTGGTACTTGGTGTAAAAGAACAAAAAAACAAAAAATAAATAGACAGAAATGAAACCTTGTCAAAGATTTATAGTAATGTCAATGTTTAACATAAACGAAGCCATTATTCCGTGAATCATTGTGTCTTTGATCTTTGTCTGTCTGTTTGTTTGTTTGTTTGTTTGTTTCGGTGTCATTCCTCGACCTTGAGTGTTTGCTGCAATCTGCTGATGTAAATGTGATGTCCAGTCAGATGGCCAACAGAAAGATTTAACGCTCGCTTGAATATATGTGCGTGAGTACAAACGCACACACACACGCACACACATACACACACACACACACACATGCATACATAGTTTGAATAAACATGTCAAATATGAGAATCGGTTAATACACGGAAGCACACGCGCAGAAATTATTTAAATAATTCATGAAATAAAGGAACATTTTCATAAGATACAATGTGTTTTGTCAACTTCCTGACGTGTAAAACTATTTTAAATTAATTATTATAATGAATTATTACCTTTTATAGTAATGGCCGGCTACTCGTTTCTGAGCACACCAGTCTGCTAAGTCGGTTAGCCAATCCCTATTGCGGGCGCCTGCTCAGACAGATTTATATCTGTTCAGCAACCATCTGTGGTTTATACTGCAAATATGCTGAGCAGACATTAGTTACAGGATTTTTTTTTAAGGGAGAGTGCATAACCTGGCGTGATCACCAAATTCAGTAAGGTCAGTACTTTCAAAACCTCGGTCACGACGACTTGTGACTTTGTGCTAGCGCAATTATTGACGGCTTCCAAACACTTTCATATACCAAATTCCACTCAGAAGGCTTAGGATAACCAGTGGCATGGTTTTCAGTACGTTGAAAAGTCGCTATTTATTTACTTGTAAAGAAATTTTCTTAGAACTTTCGATTAACTTAAAGTATCTACAAGGAGTATATTTTCCTCTATTAAAGTCTCTTGAAAATAGCCCAGTACAGTAAATGAAAAATATATTATTTAAAAATCAGAGACGTCTACTCGAAGCCGATAATCCACTAACGTAGATAGCAATAAGGAATAATGTCAGATTAAAGATTGTTTTAAATTCTTTAATGCCCTAAAAAAATAAAATTATTTTGTTTATGTTTCGGATACGAAATTAAAGTTAGCAGATATTGGCGTCGATAGACCTTAATGAGAAATATGCTTTTTCTTTCAAAAGAATAGTTGAACCTTCTTTACAAAGTAGGATTTAGTGTCTGAGTCAGTCTAAAGCACACCGGGCTATACGGTCTTTCCCCATACCAGTGGCGTAGCTAAGGGGAGGCGAGGATATAGATATGAAAATGCTCGAAATAAAATAATATGTATCAACACAGTAATTTTCTCTCTTCCTTTAACAGTGACACCATTAAAATTTCTCCGTAAATATGAAAGGATCAATTGAAAATAGGTAGATAAAATTTGTCAAAATTAAAATTATTCAATGAAACATGTCGCAAATATATATATATATATATATATATATATATATATATATATATATATATACACACAGTGTAACCCGGATATAAGAGACCCGAATATAAGAGAAACCCGAATATAAGAGAGATTTTCTCTGGTCCCAAATTAGAGCCTGTGTTAATGTATATAAAATAGACCAAACCCGGATATAAGAGATTCTTCTCCGGTCCCGACAACTCTCTTATATCCAGGTTACACTGTATATATATATATTCGAAAATTATAACATACATATGTTATAAAATAGCCTTTTTGTTTCAACACTTCTGGTGTCTTATCAAGTGATGGTGTGAGATTGTGTCCAACACCATCACAGAAGTTTTGAAAGAAAATGGCTATTTTTGTAGTGATTTTATAACATATTAATGTTATAATTTTCGAATAGATTATATTTGCTCTACTCTGTATTGAGCACTCTTTTAAGAATAGTATTTTTTTTTTTTTTTTGGTTATTGGAATTTATTCCGTATACACCATTCTATACTATATATATATATATATATATATATATATATATATATATGATTAAATAAATTACAAACATTATGTCTGCTTATTTTTAGCATAATCCTTTCATATTCACGAATATTTTTTCCGTGTATTACAATTAAATGAGGTAAGAAATGCACTGCAAGATTGAAAATCCCTTTTATTTCCCAAGTACTTTCCATCACTTTCTGCGATCATCATATGGATTGCAACTGGTAAGGCAAAAACTATGTATGTCTATCCATTATTGAATGTTTCTTTTTTGCGTTTATATGCAACGGCTGACAGTTATGCTTTTTTCATTAGAACAGGGGTCGACAACCTTTTGCTAACTATGTTAGGGTTTTAAATTTACAATATCTTTTATATAGTAATATATAGTATATATACTTTAGTATATAATAATATTGAAACAGCTAAATATCTTCTTTGCGTTGTAGTAGTTATTGGTTCGGACTTCGTAATGTCATTTGCGGCTTCGTGCCACTGGAAATTGCTTGGCGTGCCACGTGGCGCACGCGTGCCGTATGTTGCCGACCCCAGCATTTGAAAGTGAAAAATATCGAATATTATGTAACTTTTCTTTTATATTAGAACGTCATGGTCAAGCACACATTAAAGCGTGAAAACTGTTCTTTTTATAGGCATTTTAGAAAATTATTACAGTATTCGTTGCTGATTCTATTCAGTGTCGGCTTTAATTTTTAATGTAGATCGCTTTGAAGATCTGTAGTTTTAATTTGTTATATCTTGGTGTAGGATAGTTGTGCTGTCAATCAGTATGACCAAACATGTGTACAGTAAAACATTTTGATAATGTAGCTGTCGTATATCCAACATATATATTTGTTTTTCTGTCGGAAATACATTCTCCCAAGGCACATTTGAATTGATATATAATGTTGGTTTTATGTAATACACTATTTTTACATATTAAACATTTTGGAGGATGGGTAATTATCTCATGCTGTTACATGATTTGAACAATTTTGCTGTTCCACCAGGTATATATATATATATATATATATATATATATATATATATATATATATATATATATATATAATAAATAGGTCAATGTCTGATCCTTACCCCCTTCCTCTCTATAAAGTATTGTAATAAAAATAAATTTAAAAGCATTACCATCTCTCCCTTCCCTCTCAAATTACGAACATGTCTGTTACACAATCTCTCACCCCTCCCTATATCACCTTACATCAGCTGAATACTACCCTCCAAAAGTGTAAGTTTAAATTCAATTTTTTCATACTTGGAAGTGAGTTGTGATGATCCAGGGAACAAGAAAATCCCTGGAGAAATAAATTATAACCTTATGGAACCTTAAAGTTGTCTGATTTTCTTTAAATTAAAAAACAACACACACACACACACATATATATATATATATATATATATATATATATATATATATATATATATATATATGTATGTATATTAAGTGTGCAACTTAAGTTTCGCTGAATTACAGCATGTCGGGCACAAGGTTTATGTTACTAAAAGTAATGAAATGGCTTATGGGAGAAACGCTGCTAAAATTGGACAAAAAGATCAGTAAATGCGATGCAGTTGAGTTACATTTAAAAAAAAAAAGGAGAAAGTTTGTAAAAAAAAATGAAAGAAGAAAAAGAAGGATACAAATTAAAAAAAATCAACAAAGACGTTGTTGTCGCATAGCGAAGGGAGTTAAAGGGAGGTAAGTTGGTAAGATACTTAAGTCTTAATGAGGCAAAAAATATTATAAGGAAAGAAATAAAAAAAAGGTAAATATAACTAATTATAATACACATGGAAAAATAAATAAATAAATATGAGGAAATAAGGGGAAAAGAAATATAAAATATAAGGGAATTAAATAATTGGCTGTAATAAATAAATATATATAAGGAAATTAAAAAGTATAAAAATAAAGATAATAAATATGAGGAAAATGATAAAAATAATTAAATATATAAGGAAATTATTAAAATAATGCTAGAGACGTTGTTATAAGTTTCTCATGATAACATAAACAGGTTAGAGTTAAGCAAGTTGTTAAACTATATATATATATATATATATATATATATATATATATATATATATTATAGATTAACTGATTTAAAAATATATGGTTCGTTCGCTACACAGGATTTACCATGTTTCAGAAACCGAAGCTAAAAACTTAAAATTTAGTTATATAATTAAATTAAAAGCATTAATAATAATAATAATAATAATAATAATAATAATAATAATAATAATAATTAAATTTGAAGTTTTTAGCTTCGGTTTTTTGAAACATGGTAATTCCTGTGTAACGATGGAACCATATTTTTAAATCAGTTAATTTATAATATTTATTCTCTGTAAATTTACATTGAGCACTGTTGTGTAAAATAAAAATATCAATAAGAACACCAGATTATATATCTTACTGTTCTTTCTTTTTACAAATATATATATATATATATATATATATATATATATATATATAAAACTAATAGCGGAATAACTGAAATGATAAAATGTGAAAACTCCTTGTTATATGTACGCTGGTTTGAAAGGTCTTCTTCAAATATTTCGTCTATGCAATCTTCTCTATCTCGGGGCAGAGTATGAAATACAACAAACGCCGGTTTTAATTCTAAACCGAGAAATCCTGACGATACAGAGGTGCTTCGGATTAAATTTTAATTTTTTAATTTTTACCATCCGATATAACGAGATGCATAACCTAGTCGCTGAATATAGAATAGACAGCTCTAGAGGTAGTTTCGCATAACACCACATTGCTACAAAACCAAACCATCAACCTGAAAACTCTACTCACGTCCTGAGAAGATATATATATATATATATATATATATATATATATATATATATATATATATATATATATATATGTTGAAACTTGACTAATTGTTGAAACTTGACTAATGCATGGAATAATAATGCAACACAAAATGTACTTAGAACAAAATGTATTGAAACAAGAAAGTGTACACAATATTTACATATAGTCTTTTGTATATTCCTGGTAAGACCGTTCCTGGAGAATGTGTTGACTGAGTCGCAGTCGGGCAGAGTCTCTGGTTGAATCTCTTGATTCCTCCCTCTCTTCCCGGTACCAACCATATTTATATGGTCGGTACTCCACTATGCAAATTAGGTGGATCCTACCACAACAATATATATATATATATATATATATATAAAGGAAGACAATAGAAGAAGTTACTAATTTAGAACCTAAAAACACGAGTCATTTTGTTAAATCGCCTCATCAGATCGAGATTTTCATAGGGATGTCATGGATGGCGCCAAAACCGTTCAGAATTATCTAAACTGTCAGCTGTATACAACCACTTTCCAATATCAATGTTTAAAAATGGCTCTGAGCGAGTGAAGCCCGTGGGCCTTGGTGAAGATTTCACTTCTTCGAATCTGATGGACTCTCTCAAATAACAGAAATCACATCACTAGACCTTTAACAGCAGCAACAGCTAAAATGAATATCACATGTAACCGGAAGAGAAAATAATCAAGATATTGATATTCCGCACTACTTCAAACAAAAGGTCAGGAAGGAAACCTCCATCAATCCTGGAAAGAGCGATAACAGCTACTGGACTTGAGAAATCTATTTTCCTGAAAAATTGTTTTAAGGGAAAGATTTTATGAATTTCAAACGATAATTGTACAAGCTTCTGGGTCAAGAGTCAAACATTATTTAGTGTAAAGAAAGACTACAGAAAGTTATGGAGGGCCATAATCGCCGACGTTCTGATAAGATGAGCGAAAATGTTATTAATTTAGAACCTAAAAACTCGAGTCATTTTCTTAAATAGCCTCGTTAGATGGAAACGTTCATATGGATGTCATGCAGGACAATTCGGATGCGACACATTTGGGTGATTATGTCTTTGATTCATGATTGTTCCAGCGCATTTGCGTGCAAGTGAAGCTAAACGAACCCGATTGGAATTAGAACTCGGATCTTCGATTTCTTATTCTGAACCTATATCCATTACTCCACCCGCACACCCAAGCTTACAGCACTTGGTATTTCCAAGCGGTCACTCATCTTAATACTGATCAGGCTCGACGTTGCTTAACTTTGCTGATCGGGCGAGAACCGGTGTTTCAACGTGAGACGACTATAAACCAAATGACGGTTCATCCACCTTAAATGACCAAAGCAGTGGTTCTATCCCAGAAGGTTGAGGCCACCAGTGACAAAACTGGAGAGAAATGAAGATTAGGAGAACATAAAGTACAAAGAAACTGATGCTAATAATCACAAAATGAAAGCTGAACTTTCTAGAACGTAATGAGGAAGCAAGGCTTAGGGAAATTAACACTCACGGGGCATAGTGAAGACAATTGACGTAGAAAGTAACAACGAATAATTTACCTGTGTTTCAGTGAATGAATGACAGAATAAGAACCGCGAAGTCAAAAAACGTCAAGAGTTTCTAAAAAATAAAAGACAGGAAGTTGTGGAGAGCAATGAACGCACATCCCGAAAAGACATGACATGAAAGAAGAGTATTTAACTGATAAACATCATCATATGAACAAAATCAATTAAGTGTGACTCGTTTTTTTAGTAGAATATTGATTGCCTGCTAGCAATTTTGCTGACATCAAACATTCCAAAATATTCCATTGCGAAAGTTCGTCCAATACACGGAGCACTCACGGTAGAGGGTTACTCAATGTTGAATAGCCCTGAAATGTATGTCTCCTAGATTATAAGATTACTAAATTAACACAGAGTTACTTTTCTTGAATAGTATACATTTTGGTCTGAAAACATCAATCAGCAAAGTGACAAAGTTTAGTTCGTATTCATACTACACAAATACATATATGAAAATTTCATACTACACAAATACATACAGGTAATTTCTGATGGGTTTTGACTTCAATGTTCACTTATATATATATATATATATATATATATATATATATAGTGTCATCCACTGTATCACAGGTCTTCAGGGCGGCTAGACGTCTGATTGCTTCAAACCGGGATCGAAACCCGACCGATTTGGTATCAGTCAGAGATTCTACTCCTAGGCTATCATCGCACGGTAGAGAGGAAGGGAAACATTTTCTATATATATATTGTATATATATATATATATATATATATATATATATATATATATATATATATATATATATATATATATATATATATATATATATATATATATATATATATATATATATATATATATATATATATATATATATATATATATATATAAAGAATTAATGGTTTTAATCCTATATTGTTATTACGTCAAACGTTATTAAAGATAATATATATATATATATATATATATATATATATATATATATATATAAAGAATTAATGGTTTTAATCCTATATTGTTATTACGTTAAACGTTATTAAAGATTGGTATTTGAAATAGACGCCATTATTTTATTTACTAAAAAGTGTGTATTGCGTCTATCGGCCTGTGCACTTGAAAAATCTTAATGAAGAAAACGTGTTCTCCGTTTGATCCGGCGTAGTTTAAGTCAATGATATTTTATGGCGACAGTGTTTTCACAGAATAAACAAGATTTTTTAAACTCAAATATTTCTACTGTGCTTAAAATGTAAAAATATCATTTATACCAGATTTTATTCAGCTTTCCGGTAGCTGAAAAAAAATTACCATAAAATTAAGTATCATACTTTTTTTTTTTTATTCTGGTGTCAAATTTTATCCCTGGAATTTTATTTTTTTCGCTGCCAATTCATTTTTTCATTGAAATTTCACATTTTTGCTGAAATTTCACTTTTATGCTGAAACCTTACTTTTTTGCTGAAATTTCACTTTTTTGCTGAAATTAGATCCGCAATTTTCACCTTCAGATTTGTTAAACATATACATTCAGAAAAAATAATGATGAAAAATATTGAGTAATCTAATGAAATATTAAAACAGCAAGCAAGCCTGATGTCTTATTCCTTGTGTTTGGCGATGTTCATCGGTGTATTCGGCATGGACGTATGAAATTCTAAGTCAAATCAAAAGATTTAAACTTTCTGTAATAATATCTGGTTGCACATACGATAAAGCTTGAATAAATTGTAATTTATGTCACCTAGATTATACAATATCCCCTGTCTTAAACAGTACAACTCTTGATTATTTTATCAAATTCGAATATCCAGATTAAAATCTAGTCAAAACAAATATATGAAGTTATCTCCCCTACATTTAAAAACTTACACTCAGAGTTACCTCCCTTGAATAGCATTGATGTTCTCAATAAAAAAAAATAAGGATAATAAATAATTTACTTAATTTCGTGATATAAAATTAATTTTCCTTCCTTTATTTATAATTCACTTTTGACAATGAGACTTTTCATGATGGCATATATGTTTTGAGTATAGTTAAACGTTCTTTTTTTGTTTACTGGCTTGATAGAGAACGAGATATAAGTAATTAGAGAGAAAGAGCGATGACTAGATTGATAGAGAGAAAAACAGACAGGTACAGATAGATTGATAGAGGCACTGAAACGTCGTCTCGGCACGGCAGTGAAACACAGAAACTAGCATCCAACTGTATAAACCTGTGGACGATTAATTAAATCAGGTACTGTACGGCTGAATAAAAAAAAAAAAAAAGCACGATTGGAACAGAACCATGGTCTCCCGAGACAGACGAATGACAGTGAATGGTCAAGTTTTGCTGATAAATCGCCACTGTGTAATCAGATCGATCCTCACTAGGTGCCACATATTTGCTGTCTTGAGCCCAAACTGCAACTTATAAATTAAATAACTACAAACAATCTTTACCAAGGCTGCATGATGTCTGTCAGTTTAAAAACATAAGCTAATCACTATTCTTGGCTAATTTCTATATTCACCCATTTAAACGCCAGATCCCAATGGTGAGTATTCATAACTCATAAACGCAGCAAATTTAAAACACACACACACACACACACACACACACACACACACACACACATATATATATATATATATATATATATATATATATATATATATTATAAATTAATTGATTTAAAATGGTTTTGCCGCTACACAGTTCTAACCATGTTTCAAAAATGGAAGCTAAAAGCCACAAATTCGTGGCTTTTTAGCTTCCATTTTTGAAACAATTAAAACTGTAAAAAAATCATTTTAAATCAATTAATTTATAATATTAATGTCTATGTAAATTTACATTGAGCACTATTTTGTAAAAAAAAATATCTATAAGAACACCGGATTATATATCTTACTGATCTTTCTTTTATTTAAATATATATATATATATATATATATATATATATATATATATTGTAATAAAAAAGAAAGAACAGTAAGATATACAATCCGGTGTTCTTATGATATTTTTATTTTTACAAAACAGTGCTCAATGTAAATTTACAGTGCATAAATATTATAAATTAACTGATATAAAAATATGGTTCCATCGCTACACGGGTATTACCATGTTTCAAAAACCGAAACTAAAAACTTCAAATTTAATTATATAATTAAATTAAAAGCATTAATTCTGTTTCATCATCAAGCGAGTTTTGGAATAACTTATTTTTAAATTTACTGAGTTTTAAACGCACATACAATTCATAATTTTTTTCTTTCCAAGGATACAGTGAAATCCAATCATTTAGACAGGGGCGGTAGCGTGTTCATTTTTATTAACTATTGTTGTATCAATTATGAGTTACGTTCGAAAAAGAGGTTAAGTCTAGGTAGGGTAGGGGTGTATTTTTCAACGAATTTTGACATTCGTTCAACGCATGTCGTCTATTTTTTTATTATTTTTTTTTATCAACGAGAAAAGGTTTTTCGGCACTTTTTTCCTTTGAATTCGTACTTGTATACATGAAGATTTTTATAAAAGGGATATTTGGGTTAGAATACGTTTTGTTGAACTACAATTTTAACATATTATTTTTACTCTAAATTACTAATAGACTATATTTCTTTTTAAAACAAATAAATGTAATAGAATTACTTAAATTATTTTTAAAAATTATTATTACATATCAAATATAAGTATGTATATTACCCTTATGATTCTGTTTTTAAATGTTATTTAAGGAAAATTTTTGACGATGTCGGCAAAGAGTATCTATTTCATTTCTTTGATTCAGTAATTTTTTATTTTTTATAAATTTAGTAATATATAGTTTCTCATGTCTGCATAAGGGACATGGGTCATTTAATGACCTACATATTCTAGCTTTATATATATATATATATATATATTACTAAATATACATAATATCCCACGACAGATGGTGAACACCTAACGGATAGTGAATATTTTGCACCTGAAGATTGCGTGTTTATATGAAACTCCGATTCATACTATCGACGTGGAGTATTATGAATATTCACTAATATATACCGTAATTCCCCATCTATAATATGCCTTCATCCATAATACGCACCCCTAAAATTGTGCTGAAAGTGTGAGAAAATGCTTCTACTCACGCATAATACGAACCTCTTCTTTGATAATCAAACCCTATAAATAGTACCGCTCCAATTTCATTATGGCCAGTGTTTCCTACTCTTATTTTAAAAAATGGGTTTTAACATAGAATGATATTATTCTAATCTAGATTTATTCATATTTTATTTCACATTTGTAAATATTGTTAGGTACATAATGTTTGACATCCTTATGGGGTCGCATTCGCCGAATGTTAGTGTCAAATTGTCGTATGTTTGTGGTGAGTAGTCATTTCGCAAATGAAATCGGTCTATGAAACGGCAATTTTTTTTTGCTTAATACGCACCCCTCATTTTTCTTATTATTTCTTAGACAAAATGCGTGTTATACTTGGGGAATAACGGTATTTAATAGCTCTATTATATAACATTGAGCACTGTTTTATAGCACCTGCGAAAAATATATATAAACGTGCAAATATATGTTCATATACGAATGTTTTATAATACCCATATATATATATATATATATATATATATATGTGTGTGTGTGTGTGTGTGTGTGTGTGTGTGTGTGTGTGTGTGTGTGTGTGTATATATATGTGTGTAAAAATATATAGAAAATAGGAAAGAACTCGTTAGGTAAATAATCCAAAGTTCTTTAGTATTTTTGTTATTATTTATAAAAAATAGTGCTCGATAGAAAAGTAGAGCATAAATATAATTATTTATTTAAAAATATGATTCCAACACTACATAAGAGTTCTCATGTTTCAAAACAAGAGCCGAAAAACTTCAATATAGTTATTTGAATTAAATTGAATTAAAGTACTATAATAATAATTATATTGAAATTTTCGACTCTTGTTTTGAAACATGAGAACTCTTATGTAGCGTTGAATCAGATTTGTAAATAAATAATATATATATATATATATATATATATATATATATATATATATATATTCCGCGACCGTTATCGTCGCATAGAAAACTTCTGTGTAAATATAACAAGATATCATCTTTGATGATGAATATCTTTGTTGAAATGTCCATCTAACCACTCTGATGATGGCTCACGTGAGCCAAAACCTTAGATCGAGGAACAGCATTTAAAAAATCGAAATATTGGACAGTTTTGTCTTGATTTTCTTCCAAAATCAAAGCAACTAGAACGGCTCATGATCAAACATAATAGAGTCGCTGTCTGTTATATTTAACAATATACGTTTGATATATATATATATATATATATATATATATATATATATATATATATATATATATATATATATACTGCTCCATAGCCTTTGCTCAGGTCCGGTTTATTTTCTCAAACAAGAGCTTATTTTCTCAAGTATGAGTTATTAAAACATAATCTTTCCCAATCTTCCAGGCCCCTATGTAAGACCAACGTTGAGTATGAATATACTTGCCTACTCGGATAATAGGATACACCATAATAGTAGGCTGCTACTCAAAAACAATACAAAAATACTAACCAAATCAAATAGTAAAAATACACTAATGATCCTTGAAGCGTACAAAAAACACCTATAAATAAAAACAATTTAAGAACATCCTAAAATGTATATAAATAAAATAAATAAATAAAAGTAAAAATTAAATAAAAACAAACACACCTTACCACATCACGAGACTCTGTCTACGTTACAGCACTCGGCATTTGTTTCTACCTACCCTGGTGACCACTTAAGATATTCGAAAGCTTCGACTATATTTCTTTGTCTAAGAAGCATTATTCGTAATTTATAAATGTCTGTTGTGTTTAACAATATTTGTCTTAACATTTAAAAAGCACAGTATATATATATATATATATATTATAAATATTTTTTACAAAATACAAACAATTATTAATTATTTTTTACAAATATGTTTCCATCGCGACACAGAAATTACTATGTTTCGAAACCGAGGCTCAAATCTTAAAATTTTGACTTTAAAGTTAAAATTGAGCTTGGTTCCATTCTCAAGCGAGAACTTACTTCCTATTATTTGAATATATATATATATATATATATATATATATATATATATATATATATATATATATATATATATTTTTTTACCTCTAAATCCTTGTATTTACATTACTTACCTCTAAGGTTTCCTTCGGAATAGTGTTGTAACCTCACATGTTATTGACAAAATACCCATGTTGTCTTTGCATCGCCTACATTATTTCGTATACAA
The DNA here is from genome assembly GCA_903632075.3 of Acanthosepion pharaonis. Taxonomy (NCBI): domain Eukaryota; kingdom Metazoa; phylum Mollusca; class Cephalopoda; order Sepiida; family Sepiidae; genus Acanthosepion; species Acanthosepion pharaonis. Next base: position 347,115 of record CAHIKZ030005396.1, read on the forward strand.
ATTTCGTATACACATTCACACACAAAATGTACTACCACGCTCACATACCTAAACAACATACTGGCACACACACACACATGTATTTTTCATTCGGTCACGAATTAATTATTTTTGAACGGAATAGGTTTTTTTTTCTCCGAATATTTCATCTTGCTTGTTTATCTGTTCCAATAGACAATGAAATAAACTGAAATATATCGTCCGATTTGTTTTGTTTCATGTTTGCTTGTTTTATTTATTTTTTTGTCTATGGTCATATGATTTCCGTCTATGGGCTCAGAAGAAAGAGTGACGAAATACCGTAATGTAGATTAGGTTGGGGTCAATAACTGACGGGCTCAAATTTTCTTAAAAGTTACCTATTGCATAATACGAGATCTCGAATAGGCGAGACTACAAAACGATATTGTAGGACCTAAATTCTACAGTGGATGAAAACCAATTACCATATTATCGTGAATTAACTACGTCCTCACTGGATAACAAATATTAAAATATTTCTACTCTATATTTTTATGTGGTAGTTATAGATTTTTGTGCAAGTTAAACACAATGCAGGCTCTAGATTTAAGACTTACAATAATCGTTTCTGATTGGTCAATATATCTCAAAGTCGTAACAACACCTACGCACAAGTGTTTAAACCCAAAAGACCGCCAAAATCTTGAAACGTGTTCTCGAGCCTACCACGTGGTTCACATGACTTATAAATACTTGGCGACATCTTCTCTCGATCTCTTTTATTCTCACTTACAAGAATTTGCGTTTTTCCCTTTGATAAACGCTATAACACACACGCACGTACCTACCTACGAACGAACATTCACTCCTACAATCACAAGGGCAGAATCTCTTAACCTAATATTTTGAGTCACCCACGGACACGTTTTTTCGCACTATTTTTAAACTGTTTCTCTTACAAGTAACACTACATCTTACTAAAATTCTTCAAACTCACACACCTTTTAATACACTTCACAGTTTATCAACAAGAAAATTTTCCTCACACAAAATTCCAAGGACAAGTAAATTTCAGCATTTGAAACACAACTGAATTCCTGTTTTACTAAATGCTCTGTTTATAATAAACATTATTAAACAACATTTACCGGCCTGAATGTCCGAGAAATTTTCACAGAAAATATTCATCCTCTGACAGGATTCGAACCTGTATCCTATACGGAACCGTCGGAGGACGAATATTTTCTGTGAAAATTTGTCGGACATCCAGGCCGGTAAATGTTGTTTAATACTGTTTATTATAAACAGAGCATTTACTTAAATATTTGTATCTATAAAAAGAATGTTAAACATAAGAATGTCTTAAAATAATTGTTGGACTTTATCCATTTCATAATGTGTGACGTCATTTGTTTACATTTGATACGCCATGAGCAGATATGAATGTACGTGAAAGATTCTTGGAAGTTTGAAGTTTAAATACAGTAAATTCGACCTTGCTAACCGAACACTCTTTCGTGGCCAAATCGGTAAAAGCACATCAAGCTAAATGACTGTTCCGTATAGGATACAGGTTCGAATTCTGTCCGAGGACGAACATTTTCTATGAAAATTTCTCGGACATTCAGTCTTTGTCCATTTCATAAGTTGTTATGCATATATATAAATTCTATTTACTTGTGCAACTTCTCTTGTTGAATGTATTTCTTCTTGTTGTTTATTTGTTGCCACACTTGTTGAGAGTAAAAATAATAGGGGTGAACTGAGGCCGTTCGATCTTCTGCAATATCTAAATGTGACATGTAAACGGTCCTATTGGCCGTCTTCAAGTTGGCGCGAATAGAGGTTTGCAATAAAAATGTATTAAGCAAAACGAACTGCATCATGTTATCGATAATACAAGATAATCGATAATACGATATTACCTTATAGTAAATATACGCCAGTAAAGCAAAAGAATTACTATTTGAAATGTTTTAATAAAAGTAGCAAAATTATAACGAATCCAAAAAGAAAAAATACCCATTTACCATAACAATACTGCGTCTCCCCAAATCAAAAATCCACTAAATATTTAGTTAATTTGGCAATTAATACATCAATTCAATCCATAGCTAGTAAAAGTCGTGATGGTGTTTCTGGTAGTATAGCGAATATTGGCACGCAATGTTAAATAGACGTGTTCAATTAATACCCTTGAGAAGGGCATAACTCCATTTATTTTTCCTCCATCTATCAGTTAAGTAGCATGTTAGACTGGGCGCTCTAGCCTTTGCTGACAGCCAGGTTAGGAGAAGAACAACACTGACTTTAAAACGAGAAACAATTCCACTATGTTTCTCAATAAGCCATGTCAATTTCCGTATATAAAGAAAAGAATCATTGTCTATGTCTTAAAGGGACAGTGGCATTTTAAAAAGATATGCAGAAGTGTAGATAGGTTCGCCTATCGTCCGGTTCACACTCCTCCCTGGTCTATTGAACACGAGGATAAGTTTATCCCTTGTTTCCTGTTGAGGATTGGATTTCCTATTGCTTCTAACTTTTTCATTTCTCTTTCTCTCCCAGTAGATGTTGCATCTTAATGGCATTATCCCTTTGTTTGGGATGAATTAATTAAAAAAAATATAAAGAAGAGGCGTTGTTTCCCTTGTACAAGATATTTTCCGGGGTTGTTCAATAATCTTAAAAGCATTAATACGAAAAAACAAAAAAGCACAATGATTCATTTATTATTGGCTTTATTATTTATTTTATTTCAATGGTTCAGAATATAATGTCTTAAAATGGACAAACATTTTTTTATTCAAAAGATAAACGATAAAATGTTATGATTTCTTACAATCGATTAAGCTGATCCAGTTGCTCCAGATAAGTAATTTATATATATATATATATATATATATATATATATATATATAAACGTGTTTTTTTCAGGTTCTGTTAGGCGGTCGGCAGCTTATAATCTACGCTGAACTGTACACCCGTTCCTGCGATAATAACGTCATTTGCTGCAAATAAAGAAAATGGTAAATATATTTCAGATGAAGAATTATTTTTGGTAATATTATACAAGTGTGGACTGCAAAGTTCTCGGCCTGACCAAGAAGCACTAAACACTTCCTCTCCGCAAAAAAGGCATCTGAAATTTAAGCAAACGGGTTGGGCCTTTATCACTCTTTCGAGAGGCTTTTTTTTGTTTTATTAAATCTCTCGAATGACAAGTACTGCTTAAAATAGAATTTAAAAAAAATAACAAGGCATCTATTAAAACATGGATAACCTCTAAAATAGTGTGTAGAGTAACAGGGATAAAGTCGGATTAAAAGTAAAATCCATTAATCCATTCATATATATATATATATATATATATATATATATATATATATATATATATATATATACATTTTCTGAGAGGATGAATGAATTTAAGTTACACCGGTTGTGGTTTTGTTTTTCTCGTCCATATTTCATTCTCTGATGAAGATTTAATAAAAGGGAAACATGATAAATTTTGTAAGGATTCTTATTTGTTCCTTATATATATATATATATATATATATATATATATATTAGGTATTTCCACTTTCTTTTCCGGCATAAATTTTCGATACCTAATGTTTAAAATGATTTTTTAAAAATGAAAACGCATTCTTGATGATTTCATTTTAGCTTTAATTGAAAGCTAAAGGATTAAATTTATTATTTTTTACTAAGTAAATCATCCTGGTGTATTTCAGGTAGAAATTATATAGATTGGAATATCAAATTTAATTTCGATTACTTAAAATTTTCTTAAAAGCGGCTATTTTCTATAAATTTGTAAACAAAAAAATTTATCGATTTTAAAACTCTTCCAATATATATATATATATATATATATATATATATATATATATTACTGACACGCTATTTGAGTAACATTAGAAAATTTTAAGTTAAATTAATCTGATTTGAAATAAATGTTATTTACTTATAGCATGAAAAAGTATTAGGTTGGTGCAAAAATAATGACGTAATAATGTCGTTTTTTTACGTTAAAAAATACGTCAAAAAACGACATTATTACGTCATTATGTTTGCACCAACCTAATAATATAGAACTATTTGTTAATGCTTGGTTTTGATTGATCGAAGACGATGATTGATTGACGATTGAGTGACGAAACGATGACAGCAAGTATGCCTGACTAGAATTGACATAAAATTTACGAAATTTTAACTACCTAGTAATTTTTACAAATGAACTTATTTTCCGCAGTTATCTAATAATTTATTGACTTTTATTGACATTTCGAAGATATTTTATGCAAAAATAAAAAAAAAATTAAATACTATAAAATTTTCTTAAATTAATTTCCCTATAAATAGACAAAACACTTAGATCACGTCACCTTTTCATAATAATGTCACGTTTATATCTTTCATAGATGAAAAAAGGGAACAAATCAAGCAAAAAATAAAAAAATAAAAATTTATTTTAAAAATAGAACACTGAAACTACGTTTATTAATCTTTTCAATTTTGGATTCGTAAATTTCGTTTCGACTTAATTACTATATCGCATCCAAGAAATAGCCCAATACAGAACTTTACACAATTTTAAACTATTATAAATTAATATAATTAAAAATTTTAAAAATAAATGTAAAACATTCTTGTAGAAATTCATTATTCATCGGAAAATGTTATTTCTTCATCAATGGCGTCCTTAATATAACTTATTTACAAAACAATTAAAAACATTTGTAATTAAATAATGTCATTGTTTTAGTGTATTCATTATTTTTCAATTCAGAACAGATTTTCAGTTATAATAGTGCAAGTTTGAAAAAAAAATTAAGTGATTTACATTCTCCAAAGACACGTGTCACATATATTAAATACGTAGATAATTCTATGTGTATGTAGGTTTGTGAAGATTCTTGTATGTCTAAGTGGGCATCGGATGGCAATATGCATTTGTAATTGTGTATACGTGTTTGCCTTGCGGAAGTTTCACATTCATTTTGTGCGGTCAACAATGTTCTAATTTATGGCTGACCTTTTTAAGAATGTATTCTTTGTATTAGATTGGTATAAGCTCGATTCTTTAAGAATGGATTCAAAGAATGATGGCGATGTAATGTAATGTTTTAGGCGTGTTTTTATAGTTGGTAATAATGTTGTTATTAAGTTTTCAATGTATTTTCTCGTTAAAGAATTATGTCCTTTTATTGTTTGGTTTATGCTTAGCTATAAACGCGGCTAATATTTACTTATACACTGAAGTCAATCAACTCAATCAATTTTTCCTTATAGACTTAAGTATAATAAAAACAGATAACGGCATTAAATAAACCAATATAATGGTTAATATTTTGTAAAATCTACCAGCCCAGCTCCAAGCCCACGTCTATAGACTCACCAATATTTGGAATCGTGTCAATTAGTCTCTCTCCATTGATAGCTATCAATTCAATATGCAAAGGAAGTGTTACCGGCCGCTCCCACTTCTGCCCACGTCTCATAACCCAAAATCCGTCTTTTGTTGCTTGCAGAGCGAGCCAAATCTGTCTTCGCTTTTGATAAAGTTTCACTTGATAACAAGGAATTCTGGAAAAGATGGAAAAATATGTACATTACAGGATAATTTATCTTTGATCCCTGATGAAAATCATGCTGGGATTTTTGCAACAAGAAATCATGAAAAACAAAATAATGCTAGAAGGTAGTATGAGATTTACCAATGACCGCCCTCCCCCCAGCCAGCACACACACACACACACGCACACACACGCGCACACACACACACACACACGCACGCACGCACGCACACACACACACACACACACACACACACACACACACACACTGAAACGTGATGTGACACAAGGTCGGGTTTACTGTGGGGAGACCGAACATGTACACCCGGGCCAAGAGCAAAAAATTGCCCAGCCTCCGAAACCGTCGGTTGTGCTTACCTCAGTAACGACTATCGATCCCCACACTCTCTAGAGGGGGTTGCAGCCTTGCACACCTGTTCCCCAGGACCAGGCACCACGCAGTATTTATTTTCCATATTTGCATCTCTGTTCGCGGACGAGGCCACATCTGAGTTGCACTCTGCTCGAAGACAGAGACGCAACTGAGAGGTGATGAACCCTACTCAGTATGTAGGCAAAATGGGTTTACAACTATATCACGTTGAAACAACGGTTCTCATCCGATCACCTAAGTTAAGCAACATCGAGCCTGGTCAATATTTGTTTGCTTGTTTAGCGCCATATCAATTCCTTAGGGTCATTTAATGTCGGAATTTAATTTTCTTGGGAGCATTAATAATTTCATTTACAAAAATGTATTACTGGTAATTTTTTTTACTATGTAAATTCACTATAATTTTTTTATACTTTCATAGTGTTTTGACCCCATTTCAAAAGTTAGCTATTTGCCCATAGCTGGGAAAACAGGCACTATCACTCAGAGTAAGGTTGATCCTGTTCAGTCAATAGAGAATACCAGCAACTATAAGTTTCATTGTGTGATGTGCGGGTGAGGTAATGGATAGCGAGTGGGAATGAGAAATTGGAGAGTCGAGTTCAAGTTCCGGTTCCGGTTTGAGTTCGTTACATCCCCTTACGCGCAGATGCCTTTGTGCCATCATGACTCGAAAAGAAACATGATCGCCCAAGCGTGTCACATCCGCCACTGCCAATAAGCATTAGACCAGCGCGGTTAGGTGAGGTAATGGCCCATTCCTTCAACGATCAGGAGATGACCTGCATCCAACAAACAGACTGTTACAGGCTGATGCACGATATGAAACGATATCGAAATTAGGTTTCTTGCTGTGGCGATATTTCACATTCCGTTTCTTGTTGAACGGACACAGGACCTTTCCCGTTTTTTTGGTTCACGCCAACGCAAACGAAAATCCAGCCAGAGAAAAACCAGTCGGAGAAAAACTACCGGTTGTACAGTGTAATCCGGATATAAGAGAGTTGTCGGGACCGGAGAAGAAGTCTCTTATATCCAGGTTTCTCTTATATCCGGGTTTGGTCTATTTTATATACATTAACACAGGCTCTAATTTGGGACCAGAGAAAATCTCTCTTATATCCGGGTTTCTCTTATATCCGGATCTCTTATATCCGGGTTACACTGTATATTTACAACATAAACAACAACAACAACAAGATGTAATCTTCCATCTGATAAAATGGCGTATTCTTTGACTTGACTTGAAAGCAAGAATAAAAAAAAGTTCTTATTACTGCTAATGACCTGAAGAATAAATTCTATAGCAGATTTTTTAATACAGAATCACAAGGGATATAAAATAAGAAACTAACCTTAAATTCCTTACTTGCAACTTGATATAATACTGGTTCGAACCTTGGAACTTATATTCCAATTTATAATTTCCAACCGGACATTGTACGGCTTGAATAGCCACTAACCAGCGACCATCTTTGGTTTCAGCTAAATCAATATCACCTATCAGAAGAAAAATGAATTACTGTCTGATGCAAAAATTATCTTTTCTTTTAAGAATTGAAAATAGGATATTTTTTGAATCCTACATACACATTTGTTTCCTACATTATCAAACGTAAGGGGAAAAAGCAAACACAGAAGAAGGGACGCCATTTATTGTTCTGTTATAAAATTTAAAATAAAAATATATATATATATATATATATATATATATATAATAAGAAATTTGACTAAAAACTCATAAAACAAGATATTTCAATCTTTTGAGTAAAAACATTCTGAATGTCTTGTATCATATCGAGAAAAAAGTCAGGACAATGCCTTAATAATTTAGGATACAAATTTAGTGGTAGGATCCCCACTAAAGCAGAAGTGATTGATAAAATATATTTACAATGCCCTAATAATGTAGGATACAAATGTGGTCGTAGGAAACACAGTAAAACAGAAACTGATCGGTAGGACACACGCTAAAGCGGCACACATTTTTTTTTTTTTTTTTGGAATTTTGACATTCTTCTTTTATCTGCAGTTTTCCATTCAAATATATACACTTTCTTTTCATCTCAATTCATATTAACTAAAAATTACATAGATAGATAGATAGATAGATAGATAGATAGATAGATAGATATACTTGGGCAGCAACCTTTCTTTTAAACATCTTTCATTAAATATGGCGGACAAAATTTTATTTTTTTATTTAGTTTTTCCAGCGTTCTTACATTTTTCGGTTTGGTGGCAGCGAGCGAATACAAAAACTGTCCATATCGTCGATTTTCCTAACAGCTTTCGGCCACTCTTTCAGCCATTTTCAATGGGGGTTGATTTTAATGTAGTTAGTTTATTTAGTCTACGTGAATGTGAATTATAGTCGCAGCGATTCCGAGCCATCATGTGCTGGACATGGCTGGAATTCGAGTGAGTGACTTTATATTTGTCTGTTACCCTTGTTAAAGAGGGTAAGATTGATGGTGGAGAAAAGCTGTTTGATGTACAAGGCCTCACTTATAACGAGGTGTTTTCTGGAATTTGATTTACAAATTGCTTTAGTGTTATCGACTAATATCTTTCTTAACGGCGCTTGTAGATTATGGGTTGATAAATCTTTTTTAAAGAGCTTTGTTATGATAAGTAACATGTGAGATGTCTTTTCAAGGAGGGAGTTGTATGTCCGATATAGGTAACTGATTTACACCAAACGGGAAAATGTAAAAATGCTGAAAAAATAAACTAAATAAAAAACTAATAAAATTTTTCTTGTCCGTCATATATATATATATATATATATATATATATTACGACGTCTCATTAAAGAATTTAAACAATTTTCGTCTACTTATTATTGATAGGACCCTCTCATATTTACGAACGAATTTCTTAGTAAAGGAAGAAAGAAAATAACCATGTTCGTGTATATCCGTTTATACATTTTAATTTTCAAATGAACGCAGCAATTTTTTCTTAGAAAAATACAAGACTCTGAAGATGAGTAAAAATAAACAGATAATCATCGCAATTTTGACATAACAAAAACAAGACACTGAAGATAACATCGCTAAAAATTTAAAATACTCGGGAATAAAATGGATATAGATCAATATGCTAAGTTTCTTTCTTCCTTAGATAAATAAAGATACAAAGAAATTTGTAAATATGAAAGGATCCTATTAAGAATAAATCGACAAAACTTATCTAAATTATTTAATGAGGAATGTCTTAATGAAAACATGCTGCCAAAATATACGCAATATATATATATATATATATATATATATATATATATATATTATAAATTAATTGATTTAAAATATGTTTTTAAATCAATTAATTTATAATAATAATGCTCTGTAAATTTATATTGAGCGCTATTTTGTAAAAAATAAAATATATATAAGAACACCGGATTATATAACTTGCTGTTCTTTCTTTTTATATATATATATACATATATATATATATATATATATATATATATATATATATATATATATATATATATATATATAGGTTATGTCTATTTATTTTAGTTTTAATCGTTTCAAGTCAACGAATTAATTTCTTGGTTGGCTGTAGAAAATTGATTAAGAAAAATTCCCAAATTTTCTTTCAAATAACTTTTTTTTTCCCTAATACTTTCAATCTCATCTGAGGCCATCTTCAGGGGTTGCATACATATATATATATGGATGTGTTATGCGTTAACACCGTAAATTAAAAGTTTTTTTTGTTTTTTCGTTTTTTTACCTATATGCATGGGAGGTAACTTATGTAATATTTTTAAAAGATTTTTTTTTAATTTTTAAAGATTTTTAGTTGTAGTAATTTAATTTAGCATTTTTTTATATAACACTTTGCTTCTACAATCATTTAAGAACTTTGTTGCTCTACTCGTAGTTGACTTTATTTATTTTTGATCGAAATTCTTTTTATAAACGTCATCCAGAGTTATAAGTTTTTGTTTATTATTACGTTGATTGAACACTAACGCATTCTTGATATATCTATGTCAGCAGTGAATGTGGACAAACATGCTTGATTAAAATATGATGCCTATATATATATATATATATATAGATAGATAGATAGATAGATACATACATACATACATACATACATACATACATACATACAAACAAAAATATATATATATATGATATTGATACCCTTTCGTTTGTCCTTGTTTTATGAACTAACCTATTTTTTTTTTTATATATATATATATATATATATATATATATATATATATATATATATACATGATATCAATTGATAATTGGTATGGATATTTGTATACAAAAGATTCATTTCTTCAGTACAAAATTTTTTTTAATAAAATAAATTTTTTTATTAAAACCTTCGCTCTGAAGAGATGAATATTTGAATATATTAACGAAATAAATTAGAACCGAATGGATTTTTTAAGGCTCGTCTGTATTATATATATATATATATATATATATATATATATATATATATATATATTGCTCTGGAATTTACATTGAGGTCTCTTTAAATCAATGTCCTCCTTGGAATTATCCCTACCAATTATCAATTGATATTACACACACACACACACACACACACACAAATAAATATATATATATATATATATATATATATATATATATATATATATATAATTATTTTATAAAAAATTTATAACATAAGTATGTTATAAAATCACTACAAAAATAGCCATTTTGTTTCAAACACTCTGTGTCTTATCAAGTGATGGTGTTGAAAAAGAAAATAAATGGTTTTAAAAAGTTTCAGATTAATTAACGATCCTACACTAGGGGAGCATTGTTACAAAAAGCTAGAATAACCAATCAAAAACGAAGTACAGAAAGATTCAAAAGCTTGACAAAAAAATCCTGCTATTATAGCTATTTAGATCTTTAAATACGTGTAATATTAAAATAATTTTTACTAACTAATAATTATAAATTTATATGTTAAAATTTAATATTAAAATTAAAAACTGGCAATTTTAAAAATCCAAATTTAATCACTATTAAGTTTAAAACTACAAAATTATTGAAAAAGAAAAAAATATATGTTTATTCAATTCATTTCTTCATTGAAATTACGTCTGACAAGACAAAAGCTACAATTCGTCCGGTCATCTGATAATACATGTATATATTTTTTTTCTTTTCCGTTTTATTTTAAAGTTTGTGAATATGGTCTTAAACTCACGCGTGACACAACAAAAACACAATCAGATTATAATACATACGCATCCAGACATAATTAGATACATACACACACACACACACACACACAAATATACACACACACTTGAAAAAAAAAAAAAAAGGAAGAGGTGGGGAATACATGAACAACTCCACAGCCCTTTATGAAAAAAAGGAGACGTGGAAACTAACACTTATATACACACACAGTTAAATGTGAATACACTCTACATACACATAGACACCGATATATACACAAACATACATCCACAATGGCATAGACATTGAGAAATCACAACCAGTAAATATTTCAGACTTAAATAAATGCTAACCACTTATTGAATTATAACTTAAGGGAGCAAATATATAAAGATAAAAATGTTTAAAAAATATTATTTAATATATTAAAACGAAAACACTAAAACAATAAATATCAATAAAAAATATATATATTATTAATCATATAAGTTGATAATAGTTTCATTATATATTTGGCAAAGAAAAACAGGATAAAAGAAATCCAAAAATATATATATATATATATATATATATATACACGGCAGCAAAAACAAATTAACACATAAAAAAAAAAAAAAAATATATATATTCTTTACATACATATACGTACAGAAATACACACGAATAAATATATAAACATAAACATATACGTACATATACATATCTATGATAACAAGTACATATGTACGTACATATACATATAAACCTAAATACACACATATATACACACAGACTTTTATGCACACATACTTAGATATATAAAAAACAGTCATGATATACCAAAGTTTCCCATACCTACACATACACACAAACTCATACATAATAGGTTCCAACACACACCTATATATATATACATACACAAACATACATAAATATATATACACACATACATACATATCTACAAATAAACATATATATATATCCATAAATATATCTCTGCAATAACAACCACCCATATATACATGCATACATAAAAATACAACAACTTTCAACCGAATACATATATAAACGAACTAACATATAGATACATAAATATACCTTCAAACACCAACACACAGCAATATACATATAGTCTAACATACAAATATATAAACACATTCATACAAACAGAAATATACTTAAATATAAATACACATACACAATAAAATAGGACATACAGATATATACATATATATATATACATATACATACCCCACACATACACCCTCATAAAAAAAAAACAAACCATAAATACATTTATACACCAACCTACATTCCTCAGTGCAAATACTCTAACCAACATATAAATAAATATATATATTTACACCAACACTGATAACACTATGCAGGTAAACAATACACACTTATATCAATGAAATATGACCATTATGCAATTTATATGTGAGGGTGTATGTGTGGGGTATGTATGTATGTATATATGTGAGTGTGTGTATATATATATATATATTATGTGGGAAGGTAAAAGGTAGATTATGAGAGAAAAGGTTAATAATTATTACTGTATATGTGTATGTGTGCCTATATATGTATGTGTGTATGGGGTGTGTGTATATATGTATGTATTTGTGTGTGTATGTGTGTATATGTATGTATGTATGTATGTATGTATATATATATATATGTATGTTTACATATATATATGTATATATATATATATGTGTATGTGTGTATATGGTTGATATATATATATATATATATGTATATATATATATGTATGTGTGTATATGTATGTGTGTGTGTGTGTGTATGTGTATGAGTATGTACAGGTATGTATATGATTAAATCACGACAGTATAATGGTTGGGCCAGCATGACCACTAGATTGGGTGCGACTGAGTAATGAGTTCGTTCCTCACTGGATGCCCCCTTGATTTCAGCTTTGTGCCACAATATATTTGTATATATATGTATGTGTATGTGTGTATGTATGTGTGTATATATATATATGTGTGCATATATATATATGTGTATATATATCTGTATGTCCTATTTTATTGTGTATGTGTATTTATATTTAAGTATATTTCTGTTTGTATGAATGTGTTTATATATTTGTATGTTAGACTATATGTATATTGCTGTGTGTTGGTGTTTGAAGGTATATTTATGTATCTATATGTTAGTTCGTTTATATATGTATTCGGTTGAAAGTTGTTGTATTTTTATGTATGCATGTATATATGGGTGGTTGTTATTGCAGGTAGATATATTTATGGATATATATATATGTTTATTTGTAGATATGTATGTATGTGTGTATATATATTTATGTATGTTTGTGTATGTATATATATATGTGTGTTGGAACCTATTATGTATGAGTTTGTGTGTATGTGTAGGTATGGAAACTTTGGTATATCATGACTGTTTTTTATATATCTAAGTATGTGTGCATAAAAGTCTGTGTATATATGTGTGTGTATTTAGGTTTTATGTATATGTACGTACATATGTACTTGTTATCATAGATATGTATATGTACGTATATGTTTATGTTTATATATTTATTCGTGTGTATTTTTGTACGTATATGTATGTATGAATATATATATATTTTTTTTTTTTTTTTATGTGTTAATTTGTTTTTTGCCGTGTATATATATATATATATATATATATATATATTTGTGGATTTCTTTATCCTGTTTTTTCTTTTTTGCCAAATATATAATGAAACTATTATCAACTTATATGATTAATAATATATATATTTTATTGATATTTATTGTTTTAGTGTTTTCGTTTTAATATATTAAATAATATTATTTTAAACATTTTATCTTTATATATTTGCTCCTTAAGTTATAATTCAATAAGTGGTTAGCATTTATTTAAGTCTGAAATATTTACTGGTTGTGATTTCTCAATGTCTATGCCATTGTGGATGTATGTTTGTGTATATATCGGTGTCTGTGTATGTAGAGTGTATTCACATTTAACTGTGTGTGTGTATAAGTGTTAGTTTCCACGTCTCCTTTTTTTTCATAAAGGGCTTTGGAGTTGTTCATGTATTCCCCCACCTCTTTCCTTTTTTTTTTTTTTTCAAGTGTGTGTGTATATTTGTGTGTGTGTGTGTGTGTGTGTGTGTATGTATCTAATTATGTCTGGATGCGTATGTATTATAATCTGATTGTGTTTTTGTTGTGTCACGCGTGAGTTTAAGACCATATTCACAAACTTTAAAAAAAAAACGGAAAAGAAAAAATATACATGTATTATCAGATGACCGGACGAATTGTAGCTTTTGTCTTGTCAGACGTAATTTCAATGAAGAAATGAATTGAATAAACATATATATATTTTTTTTCTTTTCTCAATAATTTTGTAGTTTTTAAACTTAATAGTGATTAAATTTGGATTTTAAAATTGCCAGTTTTTAATTTTAATATTAAATTTTAACATATAAATTTATAATTATTAGTTAGTAAAAATTATTTTAATATTACACGTATTTAAAGATCTAAATAGCTATAATAGCAGGATTTTGTTGTCGCTTTTTTGAATCTTTCTGTACTTGTTTTGATTGGTTATTCTAGCTTTTGTAACAATGCTCCCCCTAGTGTAGGATCGTTAATTAATCTGAAACTTTAAAACCATTTATTTTCTTTTCAACACCATCACTTGATAAGACACAGAGTGTGTTGAAACAAAATGGCTATTTTTGTAGTGATTTTTTATAACATACTTATGTTATAAATTTTTTATAAAAATAATTATATCTGCTCTACTTTGTATTGAGCACTCTTTTTAAGAATAGTAATTGTTGGTTATTGAATTCATTCCGTGTATACCAATTATATACTTTGATATATATATATATATATATATATATATATATATATATATATATATATATATATATATATATATGTATGTATGTATATATAATGTAAAGTAGACACGTTAGTTAATAAAACAAGGACAAACGAAAAGTTACTAAAACAAAATCAGTACGACAGTCATTTATTAACAGAAATGATTTTTGACACAAATTATTTTTTAATCATATATATATATATATATATATATATATATATATATATATAGAGAGAGAGAGAGAGAGAGAGAGAGACAGCATATTTTGTAGTAGAATAGTAGTATTTCTATTTATATAATAAATTAACGGATTTAAAAATGTTTTTCGCTACACAGTAATAACCATGTTTCAAAAGATGAAACAACGAATGCTTTTGATTTAATTATGTAATTAAATTTGAAGTTAAAAGCTTCAGTTTTTGAAACATGGTTATTATTGTGTAGTGAAAAAAACATATTTTAAATCACATAATTTATAATATTTATGCTCTGTAAGTTTACATTGAGCACTGTTTTGTAAAAATAAAAATAAAAAAATATCAATAAGAAAACCGGATTATATATCTTACTGTTCTTGCTTTTTATTTATATATACATACATATATATATATATGGAAAACGCTTTTGAAAGCAAGGGTGAAAGTCGGGGAAATTTTCAGAAAAAGATGCTAGAACGTGAACTTGTAAAACATTGTAATAGTGGTTCTCAGATTAAATTCTAATACGTACATTTCATTTGTTTATCTAAATCTTTGTTTTTAAAATCCACATATCAGTTTGTTCGTTATTTATCGGAAATATTTTTGCAACACCACCTAACAAAAAAGTCTGTATTCGTACGTAAATCTGCAAAAACCAATAACTCTGTAACAGTCAAGAATCGATTTGACACTGCATCGATATTATAAACAGGATAACCTTTCAAAATCTATAATGAATGAATATTTTTCGATTCTAACAAATGTTGCCGTCTACGGAAGGCTTAATGAATGCTAATGTACAAAAATGTTTTCCCCCCACCCATCTATTTTCCATATATTTTATGAGTGGAGCAGTAGTGTCTTAGTTAGGATCAAGCAAGAGTAGAGGATTTTTTTTTCTTTTATGTCGATGAAACAATACTTTCTGAATATAGTCACTGGGAGTTATTTCCCTTAGAGCTGAGTTCATTTCTTTAAGAAAAAAATATCAAATTTGTGAAACAATCGACTTAATCATTTTTAATTTAAAGGATATTTTCTCACGGTTGAAGCACTACAATCGTATCCATCACAAATCGCTTCATTTGGAAATTATACATTTATTTTTGGCATATAGTAAAAAAGATAAAAAGTAACAAAAGGAAATTACAATCTATGTAATAAAGAGAAACTACAAATTATCGAATTTTAGAGAGTGTATAATTTAATAAACAAAAGCAATTATATTATTTTGAACTATCAGCACGTTAACGTGTTCCCTTTGAAAAACCTGAAAAGAACGATAGATGCCGGGAATGCTAAGAATAAACAGCCAGCCATTTTGAAAAACCGCCTCTCTCTCTCTCTCTCTCTCTCTCATATCTATCTATCTATCTATCTATCTATCTATCTATCTCTCTATATATATATAGGTAACTGCACTCGTCTCGGAAAACCTTCGGTTTCTTGATTTGCTAATGGTCAAATCAATTTCGAAGGAAAAAAAAGGTTTTAAAAAAAGAAAGAGCTAGGAACATGAACGTCTGTCGAAAATAATCGTACATCATACAGGTCCAAAACCCAAAGAAAAAAAACCATACGAGTAATCAACTAACTAAAAAAGTGCCCAATACAAAAGTAGAGCAGACCTAGTCAAACCTAGAGAGCCAGACAAACCTACCAAGGTTTCACCTAAGCGGATCGCTTTCCCTGACGATCCGTTTATATGAAACCTTGGTAGCTTTGTTGTCAACTCGGTTTGACTATATATATATATATATATATATATATATATATATATATATATATATATATATATATATATATAGTGTATTGGGGAAGCATCATTATTTAAATATATATTGTTAAATATAACAGACAATGAATGTCAATTAAGTTTGATCATGAGCCGTTCTAAACTCCGTATATTTGTTTTAATTTCGGTGAAAATATTATCTTTGATGATGAATATCTTATTTGCTTAAATGTCCGTATAACCACTCTGAAGATGGCTCATGTGAGTCGAAAGCTTAGATCAAGGAAAAGCTGAATAAAAATACATCCAGATGTTGGACACTGTTTTTATTTTCATCTGAAATTAAAGCAAACATACGAACATTAGGACGGCTCATGATCAAACATAATAGACATTCGTTGTCTGCTATATTTAACAATATATATATATATATATATATATATATATATATATATATATATATACAAGTAAAAGGTTTGTCACTTATCTGATTGATGTTACCTTTAGCATCCCTACTCCAGAGATTCGTAGACGGGCCCTCCAGGAATTGTTCCATCCACTCCTCAGAGGTATCAGCAATTGACTGCGTATACTTCTCAATTTTTCTTTTTTACATGCACTTTTTATTGTTGCAAGTTTTTTTCATAGTGAATGTGTGCGTGTGCGTTCGCTTGTGTTCGCCCATTCGCCCGTCTGCGCGTATGTACGTACGTGTGCAATGTAAACGTTCAATTATCTTTTCTTCATTTGCGTATATGATATCCACTCAATAGAGGACTTGATTTTAAAATTTAATTAATATATGATTTCTGTAACTAAATTTAATTTTGCAATTTATTGGTATCTCTGTCTGTTTCTGTCTATTTCTGTCTTTCTCTCTCTCTCTCTCTATCTATATATATATATATATATATATATATAAGAGAAAAACAGACCACTTTAAGGTACCATTATAATAATTTATTTCACCAGAATCATTTTAAAGGACGCCGGATCATCAGATAGCACTTCCAATAACGAAATGAAACGAAAATGTTTTTTTTCGTTTCAGTTTAAAAGGACTCTGGTGAAATAAATTATTATAATGGTACCTTAAAGTGGTCTGTTTTTCTTTTAAATATTAGCTCTGGATTTACATTGAGCTCTCAAGTTTCTAAGTTGTGTGGGGTTTGTGTGCGTGCCTGTGAGTAGTAAAGAGACCTTTATCAGGATATGTGACAATTGCCAACTTCTTGCACAGCCGGCAATAATTGCCCCAAAATTTGCCAGTTTTTACCCACACACACACACACACACACACACACACACACACACACACACACATATATATATATATATATATATATATATATATATATATATATATATATATATATATATGTCCAGGCGTAGGCATTGAAGTAAATATTTATTAGTACCTATAACTCCGAATGAGCGAAATAAATAATATTTCACCTCTTTTCCTCACTTACAATTTCCCCCTCCCTTTCTTACTTACAATTAATCTCCTCTCTCTCTCGCCTTCCCCCAGCCTCATACTTTTACCCTCTCACTTCCGGTGATCTGATATATTGGAGTAGTTTTCTTTGGCTCGTACATCCCTTGCTTTTGTCAATATGTGAAATAATTCTTACCTAGAAATCCAAGAAAAAAACTTCATAAACAAATTTAATCCAGAACTAAATAGCTCATAACACCACACGTAAAAGCACACAAGATGCACACATAATGGCCAAACACGATGATCAAACCACTGACATGCATGGATGCACGCACACTCACATGCAGGTGTTGTGGAGCACAAATATATATATATATATATATATATATATATATATATATATATATATATATATATACACACATATTGTCCAATTTTCCGCTTTCAGTCTAGTCACACACACACTTCATATATATATATATATATATGTGTGTGTGTGTGTGTGTGTGTGTAAGGAGGGTAAAAACTGGCAAATTTATATGTGAAAATATATAGAAAATAGGAAAGAACTGGTTAGGTAAATAATTCATAATAAATGCTGCATCAAATCTGTGGTATACCAATTTACTATATCATCCACTGAGAGTCCTAATACTAATATGATATACACTGGGTCCACGAAGAATGATTTTAAAGCCAGATGGAGACAGCATAAGTGCTCTTTCAACAATATAAATAAAAGAAATCAGACTTCCCTATCTAAATATTTTTGGCATCTAAAGGAAATAAATAGGACACCTAAAGTAAAATGGAAAATTATAAATAGGACGAGAACTTGTAAAGCTTGGGATGACCCATGCCCTTTGTGCCTCCATGAGAAACTGCACATCATTAAGTTTCTAAATAATAAAAATCTATTAAACAATAGACATTAGTTAACGGTTTTTTGCCGACATCATCAAATTTATGCACTGAATAATTAGCTAAGAACAAGCATACAATATAATAACTTTTATAATCCATCGCCCAAATTAATAGTTTAAATACCCTACAAAAAAAGATAACCCTTTATGAGGTCGTCAAAAAACAAATGTT
This sequence comes from Acanthosepion pharaonis, assembly GCA_903632075.3. NCBI lineage: Eukaryota > Metazoa > Mollusca > Cephalopoda > Sepiida > Sepiidae > Acanthosepion > Acanthosepion pharaonis. Next base: position 366,558 of record CAHIKZ030005396.1, read on the forward strand.
ACGGCAGTTTTTATATGCACAAATCCCATTCATAAAGAAATAAAAATAAAAAAATAAATAAATCTCCATAGACACGTAAACCAGACTAGGCGAAAACATCTCGCGTTTCAAATTTAGACACCCCCGCCTTACCTTGCCGGCATTCTGGACAAAGATCAGTGATTAAAACAACAAAGTCTCCTTTCATTGGATCTGTACCCAATCCTGTGCCATTTCCAATGACCTAAAAAATAAAATAACAATTAAAACACACAGTATTAAAGCTAGCATCCATTGGAGCAACTTATATGAAGTCCAATCAATTTTAAATCAAAAGATACTTTAAAACGCACGATATAAAAAAGTGGGGTCTAGATCGAAAAGGTCAATATAGAAAAAAAAACAAATAGTTCAAAATAGATAAGAACAAATCAACTATAGTTTAATTGGAATAGACTATATATATATATATATATATATATATATATATATATATATATATATATTAGGTTGGTGCAAAATAATGACGTAATAATGTCGTTTTTGACGTAACGTCAAAAAACGACATTATTACGTCATTATTTTTGCACCAACCTAATATATATAGACCATTTAAAATAATTTTGATTTGGTGCATGGCCGGCGCGTACTACTTACTCTGGTTTCATGCGACATTTTAAATTGCATGATAATGTAACAACCTGCTGTGACATCTCTTAAGTACCCTGTTTGTGCCAGAGTATATATATATGTAGGGTCAAGCCTGATTTGGGGCCTCGAACAGTGCTTTGTTACCCTCGCTATCTTATCAACATTTGCTATTTTATCTATCTATATATATATATATATATATATATATATATATATATATATTACAAATTAAATTAAGCACAACTGACTATTAAAGTCTGAAAATATTTCGCAGATTCCGAATACATTCCGGGATCATTTTTTTTTTTGTTTTCGTGAATTGTTTTTGCGCAAAGTAAGTCTCGCAAAGAACATATGAAAAATTACCTATTTTTATCGATAATGTTGAATATGTTAAAATTATTCAACTGATACTAAAAATTGCCCCATTGTTGATTTATTTAAAATGAAATGATCTATTATAAACATGTCTCTAATTTGTATTTAGATACATTGTATTTATTTTCAATTTTTCTAGTTGAATTCTTTACCTACGATCCATTATAGTACACATTTAAGTTAGAATAAAATTTCTAATTTATATGAATACTATCTTGCGAAAACTGAGATGTAGTAGAATGGGATGCCCCGCACCAGCCATATACATTGTGTGGTGTGTATATATATATATATATATATATATATATATGTGTGTGTGTGTGTGTATATATATATATATATATATATATATATATATATATATATATATATATATATATATGTATATATATATATATATATATATATATATATATATATATATGTATGTATATAAGTAGCACATGGTGCATGTTGATTATAATAAAGAAGTGTTCAATCTATAATAACAGTTAAAATTTATACTACTAATAAATATACACTTTGTGTCTGAATGTTTGGTGCAACGGAGATTCATGCATGTTGCATTTGTCAGGCAAGGATTGAAACTTGATGATATTATTCAATATCATATGTTTGAAAGAACTCTTGCTAAAAAAAATAAACCTGATTAATATATTATTTTTCCATAATGATGAATGTGTTAACTTATTCAACTTCTTACCAAGAAAAATCTCAAGATGATGTCAAAAGTTGCTGCATAACATTGTTGATTTATTTATGATGGAATGATCTATTATGATAGGTCTCTAATATTTAAGATGGAATGATCTATTATGGTATGTCTCTAATATTTAAGATGGAATGATCTATTATGACATGTCTCTAATATTTAAGATGGAATGATCTATTATGATATGTCTCTAATTTGTATTTAGATACATTGTATTTATTTATATTTTTTCTAATCGAATTGCTTACCTATGATCCATTATTGAATATAATTAGGTTACAATAAAATTTGTATTTTATATGAATACTACCTTACGAAAATTGAGATGTAGTAGAATGGGGGTGTGCCATAGATTGTTGGGTGTATTATAGATTAAGGGATCATGAACCTCTTGCAGTGACCCTGGTTTAGTGACAGAGATCAAAATATCGTTATTATCACAAACGAATGCACTGAGAATTTTGCAAACTTGAGTATAAAAGACAACGAATCAGCTGTACGAAAACAATATTGTCAGCCAGAGGAATAGTCCAAGATGTTAACTACGAATTGGAGATCAGTTAGGTACGAAAATTTGAATATCAGGAAAGTGTTCTAAAAGAGGACGGAAAATAAGACTGCAAAATCCGAAGGTTCATTGGAATAGCGAAAGATGCCTTCAAAAAGCTAAGCAAAGTAATGGGAAACAGTAAAATATCTGGGAAGAGTTTTAACAGAAAACGGAAAATAAGACTGCAAAATCTGAAGGTTCATTGCAATAGCGAAAGATGCCTTCAAAAAGCTAAGGTAACTATTAAGAAACATTAAAATATCTGGGAAGAGTTTTAACAGAGGACGGAAAATAAGACTGCAAAATCTGAAGGTTCATTGGAATAGCGAAAGATGCCTTCAAAAAGCTAAGCAAAGTATTGAGAAACAGTAAAATATCTGGGAAGAGTTTTAACAGAAAACGGAAAATAAGACTGCAAAATCTGAAGGTTCATTGCAATAGCGAAAGATGCCTTCAAAAAGCTAAGCAAAGTATTGAGAAACATTAAAATATCTGTGAAGAGTTTTAACAGAAAACGGAAAATAAGACTGCAAAATCTGAAGGTTCATTGCAATAGCGAAAGATGCCTTCAAAAAGCTAAGGTAACTATTAAGAAACATTAAAATATCTGGGAAGAGTTTTAACAGAGGACGGAAAATAAGACTGCAAAATCTGAAGGTTCATTGCAATAGCGAATGATGCCTTCAAAAAGCTAAGGTAACTATTAAGAAACATTAAAATATCTGGGAAGAGTTTTAACAGAGGACGGAAAATAAGACTTCAAAATCCGAAGATTCATTGGGATAGCGAAAGATGCCTTCAAAAAGCTAAGCAAAGTATTGAGAAACAGTAAAATATCTGGGAAGAGTTTTAACAGAGGACGGAAAATAAGACTTCAAAATCCGAAGATTCACTGGGATAGCGAAAGATGCCTTCAAAAAGCTAAGCAAAGTATTGAGAAACAGTAAAATATCTGGGAAGAGTTTTAACAGAGGACGGAAAATAAGACTTCAAAATCCGAAGATTCATTGGAATAGCGAAAGATGCCTTCAAAAAGCTAAGCAAAGTATTGAGAAACAGTAAAATATCTGGGAAGAGTTTTAACAGAAAACGGAAAATAAGACTGCAAAATCTGAAGGTTCATTGCAATAGCGAAAGATGCCTTCAAAAAGCTAAGCAAAGTATTGAGAAACAGTAAAATATCTGGGAAGAGTTTTAACAGAAAACGGAAAATAAGACTGCAAAATCTGAAGGTTCATTGCAATAGCGAAAGATGCCTTCAAAAAGCTAAGGTAACTATTAAGAAACATTAAAATATCTGGGAAGAGTTTTAACAGAGGACGGAAAATAAGACTGCAAAATCTGAAGGTTCATTGCAATAGCGAAAGATGCCTTCAAAAAGCTAAGGTAACTATTAAGAAACATTAAAATATCTGGGAAGAGTTTTAACAGAGGACGGAAAATAAGACTTCAAAATCCGAAGATTCATTGGGATAGCGAAAGATGCCTTCAAAAAGCTAAGCAAAGTATTGAGAAACAGTAAAATATCTGGGAACAGTTTTAACAGAGGACGGAAAATAAGACTTCAAAATCCGAAGATTCATTGGGGTAGCGAAAGATGCCTTCAAAAAGCTAAGCAAAGTATTGAGAAACAGTAAAATATCTGGGAAGAGTTTTAACAGAAAACGGAAAATAAGACTGCAAAATCTGAAGGTTCATTGCAATAGCGAAAGATGCCTTCAAAAAGCTAAGGTAACTATTAAGAAACATTAAAATATCTGGGAAGAGTTTTAACAGAGGACGGAAAATAAGACTGCAAAATCTGAAGGTTCATTGCAATAGCGAAAAGATGCCTTCAAAAAAAGCTAAAGGTAACTATTAAGAAACATTAAAATATCTGGGAAGAGTTTTAACAGAGGACGGAAAATAAGACTTCAAAATCCGAAGATTCATTGGGATAGCGAAAGATGCCTTCAAAAAGCTAAGCAAAGTATTGAGAAACATTAAAATATCTGGGAAGAGTTTTAACAGAGGACGGAAAATAAGATTTCAAAATCCGAAGATTCATTGGGATAGCGAAAGATGCCTTCAAAAAGCTAAGCAAAGTATTGAGAAACAGTAAAATATCTGGGAAGAGTTTTAACAGAGGACGGAAAATAAAACTGCAAAATCCGATGGTTCATTGCAATAGCGAAAGATGCCTTCAAAAGCAAAGCGGTATGCGGAGTGTTTCCAGGAAACAAAGAAACAGTAGTCACATTCCACTTCACAGAAGACTATCTGGATATCTGACTCGATTTTATTTTAATATTTCCATTTTATTTTTATATTTATTATGGTTACATTTTTCAAATATTCACTCATGATAAATGGCATTGCAATAAAACTAACGAATTCGATATAATGAACAGCAAAACAGTGAAATAAAATACGTATGACAACACCATCATAATAATGTGGCGATTGTCTGTGTGGGAACTAAACCTAGGAATATGAAAATGCCATTATCATGGGCATATTTCGACAAAATCAATACAATTTTTTTTTTAAATATGCAACTTTTATCATATCCCTAATGTATTTCTGATATAAATGAATAACGCTACAAAAGTTCAAATAGTATTTTCTCAGTCCATTATTATACATTTGCACAAATATGGCACCGGTCGCTGGCACGATGGAAAGACTTTTTACACACCTTACAGTGAATATGACACCATGTTCTCATATTTAGTAAAGCTAATCTCAAAATGATTCTGCTATATGACATATCTCAAAAAACATTTTTCAGAGGGCAACGCCCTCCAACCTCACTCCTAGCCTCATTGGAAAACTTCATTCACTGGTCCCTAACACGTTGAAAAGAAAACTGCCGGTACGCCGCATCTGATAGTTTGAAAAGCACTGACCGAGACTGTATGAATTTAAGCGCACTACTAGATTGGCGGTAAGGTCTCATCATTTTACAATTGAATTGTATATATATATATATATATATATATATATATATATATATATATATATATATATATATATATATATATATATTAAAAAAACAGACAACTTTAAGGTTCCATTATAATAATTTATTTCACCAGAGCCCTTTTAAAGGACTCTGGATCATCAGATAGCACTTCCAAAAGATGAAACGAAACGAAATGAAATGAAAATTCATCCTTTTGATGAGTAGTGTAAGTTTTTGTAATTTAGCAGAGGGGTGGTTTAAGAGACATTGTCGAGGTTAAACCCTCTCTCAACTCTCAGGATTTCATCCTCCTTGGGACTACCCATACGGGTTACCATTTTTTTCATAACATATATATATATATATATATATATATATATATATATATATATATATATATATATCAATAAGTTCTATGCTAACATGCACTTCTCGCTAGTCCAACTCTCTTTCGGTTTCTTGCTTCCCAGTCAACTTCGATTTTTAAAAATTTAACTACAATGTCAATCGTTATCTACTGCCTTCTTAAGTCCTGTTCTTTTATTGTTTTCTCTACATAATGGTATATTTTCTCATTCTCTAGTACTCAGTAATTCCTTGCATCTTAGTGGCTTTATTGCCTTGCTCGGTGTGAAATGATTAAAAAATCACTCAAAATGCATTGCCTATTTTTCACTGTTTCTCGAGGAACCGCTAGCGACCGCTGGCAGAACCCTAGGGTCCGGAGAACTTCAGTTGTGAAATACTGTCCTATAGACTAGCGTTACAAAATCGCTAAGGCCTTTACAAAATAACAAAAAATAAAAAAAAATTAAAAAAATAAAAAAAATAAAAAAAAACATGTCACTTGAAAACAGAAGCAACAAGAAAAACGGGTAACACTTGTAACTGGAAGGGGAAGCAATTCTATGATTTTTTTAGGATAAAGAAAAGTGAAAAAAAAGGTTTTATCTTTAACAATTGAATTAAAAGTTCAATATAAAAAAAGGAATTTGTTAGTTTCGAAAAATTCAAATATGCAAAAACAGATTTCGTTTTATTTTCAGTAAACAAATAAAATTGTTTATCATTCGAACAAATATTTTGATTAAAACTAGAAACTGCTTGCTATTAACTTACACAGGTATTCAGAAGATTTTCTTTTGATGGTTCTTTAAAAAAAAACAGGTAGCTACGAACATTTTAGATGATTAAGACAAAACTCGGTACTTAGGAAACATCTGCGTCCTTCTCGAAGCCTATAAATACCTGCATTTTTCCTATGGGTTATAAGCGTCTGTTCTTTTATGTCAGGATTACATAAATTATAGAATAATGTATTTAAAAATTTTTCTGATTGGTTGATAAATTTTGTTTAACCATCTGGCGTAACATCTGTAGTTGGAAATAACGTAAAGATTTCGAATTCATTAACTATTCGCCGGAATCTGGTGAATTTGGTTTCATTAACGTTGCAGGCGATAATTCTGAAAGCCTGATATGTCACACTTGTACTTGCTCTTATTATTTTTTTTTATTTATTTCTCTTCGTGTTGAATGACGTATTTGCGAACGTTGACACCGTATAAAAGCGTCTAGGATTTTGCTTTCTGTTATCTCTGTAGTTATTTTGTGTTTTATTTCTTTTGGTTGGTAGATAAATTAAATTGCACCAGATGTTGTAAATTTGGCGGTCACTGACACAGGAAGATTTTTTTTTTTTAAATTCCGGGCAGGTTTAAGTTGTCATTTTGAATCAATGTTTTCTTTGTGGAAGAGAATGTTTGACAAAAACAAATCCACTTAGATAGATAGATAGATAGATAGATAGATAGATAGATAGATAGATAGATATGAAGAAGCTGAGATAGATTGATATATATGGATACTGTGATGATGCCTCAGTTGGGGGGGGGACTGAATATCGTCAGTCAGTCGCTCAAGTCTTTAACGACAGATCGGTTGAACTCTCTCCCTTCGGGCGGAGAGGAACCCGAACGAGGCTACGCCGAGGGGCAGAGTCCCGTTCGGGGAGGTAAACCGGCCTTGAGACCGTTTATACGGGTTCAATGGGCATATTTTTGGGCCGAGCCCACGGGATCGGAGAACCTACAATAAATAATCGACCTTGTGTCACATGATGCCCCAGTGGGGGGGGACTGAATATCGTCAGTTAGTCGTTCACTTCTGAACCGACTGTTCGGTTGAACTCTCTGCCTTCGGGCGGGTAGGAACCCGAAAGAGACTACGCCGAGGAGCGTAGCCTCGTTCGGGAAGGTAAACCTGCCCTGAGCCCGTTTATACGGGTTCAATGGGCATATTTTTGGGCCGAGCTCACGGGCTCGGAGAACCCACAATAAATAACCGACCTTGTGTCACATGCTGCCCCAGTGGGGGGAGGTGACTGAATATCGTCAGTCAGTAGTTCAAGTTGAGTCAGTAGTTCAAGTCGAGTCAAGAGTCGAGTCAGAGGCAGCCCGAAACAGTCGCGTTCAGACAATTACTGAAAGACATTGGAATAGTGATACTGGTCGAGATTACATTGTTCTCTCTACTAAACCTGAATGTTTATACTAACACGTCTACTTCTCTGTATATATTCCTGTTTGTAATATATCTGTGTCATTCCATACCCGTGTTCGAGTTCTTCTTTATTGGTTCTACCTTGGACTATCACCGTGGTACAAGGAACCGGACCATAACAGATAGATAGATAGATATGAACAGGCCGTGATAGATGGATTCAGATAGATTCAAATAAATAGATAGATTCTGACAGATAGATATGAATACATTTACATAGATATATTTATATGAAAGTCCAAGTTACGTCGTTTAGAGTATACATAGATCCATCAATATGTCCATAAAAGAAGACTTATTTTAAATTATTATTTTTCAACATAACATCCTTCCTTATCAATGTATTTAATTCCACCGTGAATATTAATCATATAGTTGAATATTACATAATCAAAATTTCGGATCAAAATTCGATGAATTGGATTACATATTGATAGAGATTCATAGTGATAAGAATGATCTTGAATAAAAAATCAACATCCTCTACCAAGTGTTCCAAGAAAAGGGTTTCACGATGAGCCTTTCCAAACATTGATCTTGAATTGGAATGAAAGCAGTGATGACATCTACCCTGAATCCATTATAAAAATTCAGGATGGGGAATTAGTAAATACCGAACACTTCAAATATGTCGGCGTGCGGATCAATTATGACAAATTTAGTGTAGGAGAAAAGGAAATTGAACATAGAATAAGCTGAGATAGAGATAGTTTCGCCCAATACCGCAAATTGCTACAAAACCAAAACATTAATCTTGAAATTCGAGTCATGTTCTTAAATCGCCTCGTCAGATCGAGACCTTTCATATGGATGTCATGGATGGTGTCAAACCCGTTCAGAAATATCTAAACTCTCAGCTGTATACAACCGCTTTCGAATATCAATGTTTAAAAATGGCTCTGAGCGAGTGAAGCCCGTGGGTCTTGGTGAAGATTTCACTTCTTCGAACCTGATGGACTCTCTCAAGGAACAGTACCAAATAACAGAAACCACATCGCTTGAACTTTCAACAGCAGCCACAGCTAAAAAGAATATCAGATGTAAGCCGAAAAGAAAATAATGAAATATGTTGATATTCCACACCACTTCAAACAAAAGGCCAGGAAGGAAGGAAGCCTCCATCAATACTGGAAAGAGCGATAACAGCTACTGGAGTTGAGAAAACTATTTCCCTGAAAAACTTTGAAGAGAAAAATGTTTTTGAATTTCATTAATAGTACAAGCTTCTCGGTCAAGAGTCAAACGTTTAGTGTAGAAAAAAAAACTACAGGAAAGTTGTGGAAGGCCATAATAGCCCACATCCTAAGAAGACAGGGTATAAAAAAGACGATCAAAGAAGTTACTAATTTAGAACCTAAAAACTCGAGTTATGTTCTTAAATCGCCTCCTCATTTGGAGACTTTCATGTGGATGTCATGCACAGCGTCAAACCCGTTCAGAAATATCTAAACTGTCAGCTGTATACTACCACTTTCTAAGATCAATGGTTAAAAATGGCTTAGAGCGAGTGAAACCTGAGGGTCTTGCAAAGACTATCCTTATTTGAACATTGTGGACTGGCATTACAGAATCTGTAATAAAGAACTATACCAAATAACAGAAACGACATCACTTGAGGAATATCAACAGCAGTAACAACTAAAATGGATAGCACATGTAACTCGAAGATAAAATAATGACATAATCAAGATGTTGACATTCCACACTACTTCAAATAAAAGGTTAGGAATAAAACTTCCATCAAGAACGAAAGATCGATAACAGCTACTGGACTCGAGAAACCTATTTTCTTGTAAGATTGATTTAAGAGAAAGATTATATAAATTTCAACCGATGACAGAATTGGCTGCTCAGTCAATGAATGCCAAATGTTTCTGTTATGGTGTGCTCCCCTTTTTCATATAAGTGGACTCGACCAGAGTGTTACTTGGACTGCTGCCGTTAAATAACCAGAGTCAGTCAGAATAGAGAGAGAGTGAGCAGAGATTGTTACAAGCACGTAGACTCTAAGGAAGTCCTACTTCGAGACTGTATATATATATATATATATATATATATATATATATATATATTATATATTATTATTATTATTATTATTATTATTATTATTATTATTGCTACTAACCGCGTTCCTGGATTTATTAACAGTATTACCCATTGTATTATTGTGTAAATACATTTAATTTCTTATCTTTAATTCTTGAGTTTGTCATTCATTGGAGACCGAATTTCATCTCGGGATCCACAACAGTTTCCTTGTAGGGAACCGGCTAATAATGACATTATTATTACCATATGTAAACATATTTAAAAGCATAGTCATTGGCTTAATTTACAGCAAACTTGGGCATGATTACGAGATTATGAAACTCTCAAAGATGATCGAACTCATTTTCAAAGACTTGTGATACGCTTCAGTATAGTCATATGAATTTCATGTTTCTGTTATTATTATTATTATTATTATTATTATACGAAAGGAATGAAAATATTAAAATTCAAAAGAAAACGAAAAAAAAAAAACGTCAGAATATCTATATTCATAAATAACGACTATAAGAGATAATTTCGAAAATTTTTGACATGTTTCGCTAAGGATCGGGCGTCATCAGAAAAGAGCATTAGCGTGACGAAACGCCTGAACGCTTGATTTAATTGTATCGTTATAGAAATTAATTTTTAACTAATCTCAGCTCAATTTTTATCATTCTATATTGCTTTCTTTCCGCTTATTGTTATTTACTTATTCGTGTTTCACGGTTTATGCATCCTACATGGTCTCAGTAGTAATTTAGTAAGATTAGGGGACCAAGGAAGTTAGCCTAATCAAAGGGGCTCTGCATATCACAAGCACTTTCAGTAAATCTTCGTCTGAGTAAATAATTACATTCACTTTTTATTAAGACAACATTTTCCAGATCGGTGATAGTGATTCCGAATTTTTTCCTGACAAGAGAGAGTGGGGAAAACAGTAGGCACCTGTCTGACGAATGGATGGCGAAACGGGGGGAGGTACTTAGTAAAGGTAGAAACGCTGCTAAGGGCAACGAGTGATTGCAAGTTGTGGAGAGCCATGATTGCCTAGGTCCAGAAGGGTCAAGCCACAAAGAAGAAGAAGAAGAAGTTACTCACAATCAGAAAGAGCTGAAATTTTTTTAACATACATTAACGGAAGGAGGACTTGGAAAACTTAATCAACACAGGGCATATTGAGGGCAAAGGAGATAGGGGAAGGCTGTGAATCAACTACCTGGTGAGCTTAAGCAAATGGCTGGATCGGAGTGTGTGTGGATAAGGAACCGTTGCAAAAGGAGAAACACTGCGATAGGAAGTTGGAGAGAGCCATGATCATTCTTGCCCTGAAGGGACAACACATAAATAATAAGATTTCGATGGCACACAAAGCATTAATTTTAATTCCATTTTATATTCATATATTCTTCCGTTAAATCACAGGATGTTTCGTCGATATACAGGGTTATTAAAAAAAAGAATGAACCGATTTCATGACGCATTGCTTCTGTTCTCAAGCCTCGTTATGGAATGAGTCAGTGACCATTTGAAAGAGGAGAAGTTTTGATTGGCTGCCACAAGGGCGTTGTAGTCGCGTCGTATCTCCGGCAACGTTCAGTTGTTTGTTTACCCCCGGAATGCCGAGTCCTAATCAAAAGGCGGTTTCAAGTTCGCGAAAATAAATTCGGTTGTCACGGTGCAACGTGCTTTTCGAAGGCAATTCGACATTAACCCGCCCTCTCCTAAGATGATTCGACGGTGGTTTAATCAGTTTCAAGAGAGTGGGTGTCTGTGTATAATGAAAAAGTCCAAGACGACCGCAAATTTCGGAGGAATAAGTGGCTACCGTTTGACGGAAGTCCACGGAAGTCCTCCAATCTGGCGTGTGCCGAGGTGCCCCAGCTGGTGACCCAAGCTTGCGATCTCTCAATCCACGATCTTGTGTGGTGTGTGTGTGTGTGTGTGTGTGTGTGTATAAAATTTTTTACGTAAAAGATCGCGTTTATGTTCCACCGCTACCCACTGACCTCGATGAGCTTAAACATCGAATAACAACAGCGATCAACTCAGTGGATCGTGATATGCATAAACGCTGTAGGTGGTGGCCACAATGAACACTTGTAAAACAAGAAATAAAAATTGCTGGTGAGAAGAATACGCGTGACTTGGCGGGAATTTTCTATTGCTTTTCCTTATTAAAATATTGCGAAAGGAAATCAGTTCATTCTTTTTTAATAACCCTGTATTTTGGAGGGCATTGTTGTCATGCTCACATAGAATTGTTCATATGCATACATACACACGCACGCACACATATACATGTGTGTGTGTGTGTGTATATATTGGATGACAGCCGTATGTGTGTGTGTATGTATATATGTATATTGAATGATAGCTGTGTTCCAAAGCAGTTGTTTTATGGTGAGCTGCGAACAGAGAAATGCCGTTAAACCTAAGATGCGCTTTAAGGACTGCATCAAGGATGCACTGAAGAAATACAACATTCCTTGTGAGCAATGTGAAGAATGTGCATCTGATCGTAATAATCAGAATGAGGCTGCCCGAAGTGGAAGGTGTCACTTTGAAGATGAGAAAAGGAGGCACGCAAAGCTTAAAAGAAATGTGCGTAAAGGCGTCCCCGTTGAACTTCCCGCTGAAGACCCCCGCAGGCAGCTCGATCTGACGTGCACAGATTGTGGTACAGTGTATTTGTTGATGGCTGGTCTAAGGAGTCACCTGAGAGCGCACCGATAATTGACTCTAAAACCGTAGACAAGCAAAGCAACTGAAATGTGATATGTGACACCATTTACGAGGCACAAAAGGAAAAGAAAGAAAAGAAGGCAGAAAGAAAGGCGAGACGAATCGTGGGTGATAAGCAGACACACACACGGCTAAGGGACAATGAATATATTGATAAGTAACAAATGGCGAAAGGGTGTCATTACAATGACAGGGAAATTCTGAGTAAAAAGAAAGGGAAAGAAAGAAAGAATCAGATGTGTTTTGATAACGGCTGTGTTATTTAGGAGTACCTAAACAAACTGCTGGTCGACTGGCCCAAAAAAAAAAAATTCAAGTGAAAATGTTATTTCGATAAGTGACGAAAAACAGGGACTTTGAATAGATATGGAAAAATTAATCGCGACACACACGAAGTAACTACACTGACCGATTTTCTTGCCGCAGAACATCTTTATGCCTGCGATAATAAAATTATGTTATCAAGAAATGTTCGCCAAAGAAAACTCCAATTGAAAACGTTAATTTTGATAATTGACAAAGCACAGGTGTAACTACAGGGCTTTGGGTAGATATGGAAAAATTAATCGCGACACACACGAAGTAAATACACTGACCGATTTTCTTGCCGCAGAACATCTTTGGCCTACGATAATAAAATTATGTTATCAGAAATATGTACCGAAATAAAATGAATGGGGACTCAGAAGTGTTTTTTTCTTCTTGCTTCGAGGCGACAGACTGACTGAAACTTTGGAGATGTTTCCTTTTTGAGGCCGTGTTAAGAAGACCAGCAATTCTGATAATTGGCGATAAAATACCTGACAAAAACCACGTGTAGAACAAGAGTTATGACCGCCATTGTCATATTGTCCCGTTTGCGGCTAGAAAAATGATAACGGCGATTAAGAGGAAGAAAAGGGAAAGAGAAGAGATAATTTTTTTTAGTTAAGCGAGATATTTTTTTTTCTTCCTGAAACAAAGCCGCGGATTCGTCCACGCCCGACTAAGACATCATTGGTCAAGTGGTGATCACGTGACGCACGAAGGAGGCTGTCGACGCCTCATCCAGAGTACAGGTATGAGAAGCTGCTACGAAGAAGTGGGGAGGGCAGTTCACGCCCTCTGAAGTATGGTGAGAAGGTGGGAGTGAGGAAAGGTTCCCAAAAAATGGAAAAGAGTGGAAAATCCCTAACCAGAAATACAAGAGGTGGATATGTATTTAGAATTATCGAGGAACCCCCGACGCCGACAGACCCACCCCGGTTTTGGTCGGCGTCCATAAAAGCGAAGCCCCTACGAGCAGAAATCAGTTCGGGCTCCAGCAGTTTTCCAGAGTTGAGTTCCAGCAGTTCCAGCTAGTTCAGCTGACCAAGATTCACGCAAATTCCGGACTCCTCTTCAACCCAAGAACAATTATTTTGAAGAGCGACTTAGATCCAGACCACCGAAATAAGTTTTTTTTCGACTTTCGTCCAAAGACACACCGAAACACCAATTTCTTAGAGAGCAAACAACTTGAAGCGTTAAAACTTGCCTAACGGAAAACGACGTGTCACAATCCACAGAACGGGTCGGGAGATAGATGCAGTCCTATGTATCGAACAACTAGACATAAAGTTTGTTACCTTTTCTTTGATACTTTGAACTTTTGAGTTTTCATTTTTGTTTTCTTTTATGCATATTTGTGTGGTATCACCCCCGTTGAACTCAGTTTGCATTACGGCCCCGACTACTGATTGATCTCGTCTGCCTAAGATCAATTCACAACGTAGGTAGGCAGACTGGGAATCAATGCAGTTACCTTGGTAACCAGGCGTTGGAAGCGAGTTGGGAACGACGAGGCTGATATCAAATCTAACCAGATTCCCACCCGAATCACCAAAAGGTTAGAACGTCACATTTGGGTGCCGCGACCGATACCAAGCCAGTTGGTCGTCACAGGACGAGACAACACGACTGACGCGACAGGCGGAGGTCACGTTTGGAGCAGCGACACCCGAACGGAGCAGCGAGGAACGAACAGCTGGCGCCGCGGCGAGGACGTCACAATTGGTGCTGTTTGGGGACGTCACAACTGGTGCCGTGGTAGATCAGGATAGAACGTCACAGTTGGCGCTGCGACCAGGGGACGACGTTACAATATTTGTGGTAAGATATGCGGGTCCAGAAGCGGCTTCATGTGACATTTTAAATTGCATGATAATGTAACACCTGCTGTTGCATCTCCTAAGTGCCCTGTATGTACCAGAGTATATAGGTCCCTTGCTGGGCTAAAGAGCCACATTCGTTCAGGACGTCAGCAGATATTCTCCAAAAAGATATGTAGTAATGGCCGTACTCGGACTTGAGTTGTCAACCACCATGTATATTTTATATTTCGTTTTTTTTCCTTTGAAACGACAATACAGAACAGAATATACACACAAAAATTTGCTAACAACGAACCTTTTGAAAATGGCTACGGTAATTGCCGAAAGCGCATGTGGCAATAATCGATACGTGATGATTCTACAGACTGATAAAAGAAAAATTATAAGGGGACTAGAAAAATTGAATAAAAAACTTATAAAATTGTCCTTGTCCGTTACAGTCAATAACACACACGCACACGCACACACACACACATACACAGATACACACATACATATGTGCGTAACCAAGTACTTCGCACGGCATCCTTTTGGACTAACAATATGGCTTCCACTTCACCAGGCCTACCGCTGAATGTTAACGGTCATCGCCGAATTTGTCTATCAAGCTCTAAATAACAATAGCAAAGCCAAGGCTGTGACCCTATATATCTCGAAGGTATTTGATAGGGTTTAACATGATGGCTTTCTACGCAAGCTCACTGATTACTTTTTCACGGGAGGAATATTTAGTTCAGTCCAATCATTCCTAACAAATCGACTAATAAAGTCGTGTTGAACGATCCCGCTTCCAAATATATTCATACTAACGCGAGGTACCCCCCAGGGCTCTATCCTCGGACCTACGCTGTTTCTGATCTTTATCAATGTCATCAGTTCCCAACCAGGCATTTATGCAGATGACACAACCATTTAATCCTGTCTTAGTAGGACTTCCGACAGATCGGACAAAGTAAACTTGTATGTTACTCTTGAAAAGGACCTCCAATCAGTGGTTAAGTAAGGCAAGAAATAGCTTGTAAATTTTAATAACACTGCTTTCATTTAATCGTCACAGAAAACCTTTTCTGCCGGCCATCAACACGGCTGATGCTAAACTCCGGGAGAGCAATACTTTGCGCTTTCTTGGCCTCACGTTTTCCACTGACATGAAATAGAGCGACTATATTGAATCAATTGCTACGTCTATACTAAGAAGTTGGTTCACTCTATCGTGCCAGATTTTTTTTTCTCGGCAGAAACCATCTTGCACATTTATAAATCTACCATTCGTCCGTGTATTGAATACGGTTGTTGTATCTGGTCAGGTGCCCCTGGAGTACATCTCGATATTCTTGACAAAACCCCTCGTAGAATAGAGTGTCCAGTTCGGAATTCCCTGTAGATTACTCAGGTCTAACGGTTTCTTTTCTCGCCCTTCCCACCTGTGAAACTACCTTCCGATTTCTTGCTTCCCTGATAACTACAATCTTCAGAAATCTATGTGCAGCTTCAACAGTCAACTGTCGTTTTCTTGAACCCTGTTCCTTTTGGTCTTTTCCCCAATCCTCCCCATTCCCAGTCTTCGCATTCTCTTTCAATTTCATTCCCTGTAACACCCTGCGTTCTAGTGGTATCATCGACTTGCTTCAGATGAAACAATTAATCCAAGAGACATAAATTAGCCTTGAAAAAAAATTCCAGGAATAAAGCGATTCTCAGTTCGCAAAGCAGTTCTTGGAAATTCTTGGACGATTGCTGCATTTCGTAAAACATTTTTAGTCGTGGCAAGATAGTATCTCTTGGTCAACGAACAAAAAAAAATGAAAAAAAGAATACAGGACTCATATAATATCAGTATTTATATTATAGCAGTGAATTTTGGACAGTTTCCTCACAGATGACGAAGAGACTTCGAGCAAAAGAAATATGATTCGACAGAAGGATACTGAGAAAATGATGGACAGAATACGTGATCAACGATAAAGTTTTAAGGAAAATGGAAACAAAAGGACAGTCATATTTAAAATTAGAAAAATCAGTTGAAATTTCAAGGGTACAAAATGAGGAAAGGGCGCTTGGAGGATTTGACACCCACAGGACATATTGAAGGAAAGAGGGACAGAGGAAAACAGCGAATAACCTACCTAACGAACTTGGGTAAATTGTTGGCACAACAAGGATTTGGAGAAATAAAAGAAACATAAAGAACTTTCTAAGGAACACTAAGATTTACAAATGTCAGGAAGTTGTGGAGAATCATGACTGTTCACGTATGAACCGGCACGGTACATAAATGTAGTGATGGCCGAACAAATAACTGTCACTTTACTGAAACAGTGCTTCGATAATATATCTGATTTGGGTAGATTAAAGTAATTCTCTGGAGATTCCGTTGAAGATTACATTCCCTATTTAAGATTTAAGGTAAGTTCCTATGGTCTGTGTTTTAACAAAGGTGAATATCTCTCCGGGAAAACCAGGAATCGGTATATCGAGATCTTCATGCCTACAAACAAATGGAATGTCAAAAAGACGGTTTTTCACATGACACCGGTTTTATTTTAACTATCTTCACTCCTCGACAATATTAAAGTGAATTTCTACATTTTCTTTGTTCTTCAGAATTGATAACAAAAATAATAAACACTATTTATTTATTAGATTGTTTAGTTACACTATTTATTATATATTTTATTGGAATGGTTGGTAAAACATCGGCTAATTGTCAATCGATTCGAATTTTATAAAATAGTTGCTTCACATTTATTTATAACTAGCAGCATGGCCCGGCGTTGCCCGTGCTTGATTCAAAAATCGTACGACTCATACAGCAATTGCTATCACTTGACTTAAAATATTTTTGCCCTTCCTTGCCTTTAAAGGAGTGCCCTTTGCTGTGCTGATGTTGCTACATGCCTTACTTCTTGCCTATCTCACACTGCGAATTTTTTCTAAGCTCTATACTAAACATTAAATCTGTTACGAAAAAAGAACTAAACAAAATGAACACAAAACGATCAGCTTTAAAAAAGGACTCGTAACTCGAAAAACCGAATGAAAAAAGAATGTTAACAACAAATACTTTTTCACACCCAACCCAGTTCTGCGGAATCAGAATCAACGTTGAGTTTAAGCAAGCGAATGAGCCAATTGGAGTAAAGTGTCATGCAGTATTAAATTTTTCCTACTTGTGACGAATGCAGCTATCGATTTTTTTTTTTTTGGCATGCTAGTTAAAATTCGTGTCAGTCAGCTGTTGGCTCTCACGCTGGCCAATAGAATCTTCCTGCCTATTCGTGGCAGCCAGTTATAGGCTCTCACTCTGGCCAGTACAAAATGGCCGCAAACTACATGAAAACTGCCGTAGAAGCATGAAAAAATCGATTATTTCCACTATCGATGGGAGTTGGGAAATGCAAAGTCAGTCTTGGTCTTCCCGCTCACTTGGAGAATGTGCATGTAAATTTTGGTGCAAATCCATCGAAAATTGCGGCCGTGCATTCGTTACACACACACACACACACACACACACACACACACACACACACACACACACACACACATATCCTGCCTTTTATAGATAGAGATTTTGTAAATGTTTATAAATTTATGAATAAAATTTTTTTCATATTTATTTCTTTATAAATTGGTAAATGATATACATTTTATTACATTAGTTTTAATTGTATTAGTGTTTAGAATGGCGTCAATACAAAATTATTAAATAATATTGATATTTTTGTTGTCAATTCTCAAGTTCACTTTCATTATGTTTTTAAGTTTTCAAATTCTAATCATCGCTTTTTGAAACAACAAACATTGGCCATGGGTGAAGGTAGTTAAAATAATAACTTGTCAAACTCTCTGCCTTCGCGGAGAGAGGAACCCAGACGAGACTCTGCCCGTAGGCATAGCCTCGTCTGGGGAGTTAGATAAACCAGACCCCATGTATGCCGGGTCAATCCTTATACCATCGTCTAAGTTTGCGGCCTGGAGAGATCATTCTAGTCTCACCATTCAGCAGGAACACAACATGGCGGCGGCATTTTACAACGTAGAAAGCAAAGAGAGCAACGGAAGGCCATCATTCCACATTCCAGCTTTGCTTGTCATACCTATAAAAGAGATCGCCTTGTAATCCAAGCCAATCTAGACGCTGCTCGCAAAAGGACTAAATGTTATCCAAACAGGGTGCTACCTTTATCCCGCGTGATAAATGAATGTCTACCTACCTACCTACCGATATCATATCATATCTATCTATCTCTATATATATTTATATATATATCTCTACATATATATATATATATATATATATATATATATCAATTTTGATCTATTTATAACCATCTCTCTCTCTCTCTCTCTCTCTCTCTGGACACACACACACACACACACACATATATATATATATATGTGTGTGTGTGTGTGTGTGTGTGTGTGTGTGTTCAGTTGTATGGATATGAGTTCATGATCCTGGGTTTCACGCTTGTGCGATCATTAGACAAACTTGAGTTTGATAATCGCAAACAAACGCGAATATGTTGGCTCTATCACTGATATTGAACGTTTTCCACTAAGTACTGCACATACAAATATAAATATATATATATATATATATATATATATATATATATATATATATATATATGGATTGATGTGAGTTTGTGACCCTGGTTTTCACGCTTTTGCGATCGTCAGACAAAGTGATTAATTTTTTTAAATTTAGGATTTATGTAGGGTTGCGTGTATTGGTGTTTTTATGGAAATGGGAGGAAAAATTGTCGTCGTGACACCACTCATACTTACGCAAACATACATACACGCCCGTACATCTATTGTGGTGCGCAGACACACATACACACGCGCTCGCCCATCGGAGCTCACACAAACATAAACATATGTGAACAGTATGGGACTTCACATATATATGTATATGTGTGCTGTTGTGTACATACATACGCATTTGATTGCTGAATTCAATGAAGGATTGTGTAACAAATAATTTTCCTGAATGTAACGATGTCAACACGCAGACCGTTTTTCTTTTTTTTTCTGCTGAATAATATTTCCTCGCACGCACATATATACGTATGATAATGTAAAACTATGATAGGTAAACATTATAATTATTTTTAATTTTTTAAGGTTGTTTTGTTATTATTTTAAAGCCAGTTATTTGCTTGTTTTTGGTGATTGCGCATATGTAAATGGCAGAAATTCCAATTTGTAATCCTTATTAGTTTTTATGCGGTGGTATTAATTTTGCTGGGGGAGAGAGGAGTAATTTATGTTAATGGTCATTACGGACTAATATGGCAATAGTAATTGTGATGTGGTAGTAATGGTGGGGGGTTGATAATGGTAATAATTGTAGTAGCAAATAGTTATTGTAAAGTGGTAGAAGTGATTAGTAATGGTGGTGGAATGATAATAACAATAAATGCAATTATTATGATGGTAGCTTGAATTAGAGAGTCGTTGGCGTTATGGTGCCAGAGGTATCACTTTTTATGTTTATAGGGTCACTGGTGATTCATGTGCTGGTGTTATTTTTTCCCTCGTTTGGTATAAATTCTGATAATAAGTATTTATTTTCATGCCTACATTTGGAAATTATTTCTAATTTTATGTTTAGTAAATTCTTTTGCGGGGTATGAGATATTATTGCTACTTTTTTGTGTAGTCAAAGTAGGCATTTTTTGTAATGTTGTTGTAAGCAGGTGCTTTTTTCAATATGTTCCAGCTTATTTTTGGTGTAATATTTCTATCTTTTAAATGCTATATGTATGTGGATAGTGTAGTGCTGTTTTTCTGTAGTATTTTCTGTTGGAGAATGAAAGGTTGTGGTTGTTTTTTCTCTTCTTGAATGGACCCTCAGTGGCACCGATGTAGTACATTGTGCTGTTGTTTGCACTTACCGTGGCTTTATATACTGTATTCGTCTGTTGGCAATATCCCTGGAGTAGACATGTTCTTCTATTTCTGCAGTTGCATTATTGTAGGTTGTCATTTTTTTTTTTTGTTGTGGCTTTTTATTATTTCTGTTATATTTTTCGTGTAGCTGTAACTGATTTTAACGTTATTTTTGTTGAATATTTTTGCTGATCGGCTTGTTTCAGTGATGTGCTTTTCTATTAAGTTTAGGAATTTCCTACCTATGTTTGTTTTGACGGTTTTGTTGTATGGTGGATTAAACCAAATAATATTTCTTTTTCTGTTTTTCGTGTGTTGGCTGTGGAGGTGTATATTGTAGTTGTTGTGTGTATCCACTTGCTTTTAGGGCTTCGTTGTTTTTTTTTTTTTATTGAAAATGTGTATGTTATATGAGTTTTCAGATAGTCTGCGACTGATTGATATGGGTATTTGTTTGATGATTGAAGGTGGATGGTTGGAGGATATGTATACGTAAGTTGAGGTCTCATTATCTTTTTTGTATGGTTCGTATGTATTGTTGCTCAGATTAAGAGTGACGTCTAGGAAGTTTACTATTGTTGTACCAGCATTTATTTGTATTTTGAATCCAATGGTTTTTAGGGCGTTTACTATTTTCTTCCCAAATTTGTCTAATTTGGGGCCATTGCGTTTCTCTTATCAGGATAAGTCCATCATCTCTGTATAGTCCTGTGTCATTTTTCTTCAGGTTTCTGGTTAGGTATGAGAAGATGAGTATGCCTACTAATTCGCATACATGATTCATCTTTACATCAAATAGGTCGTGATTTTGTTTCTTTGCCCATGGTTCATTATTTTGAAACAGCAGAGATTTGCGGCAGTGGTTGATTATTTTAATATCTGTGTCCGGGATATTTACATGTTGTTGCGCTAGTTGTATTAATTAGTTCCTCTGAAGATCGTAAAATCATGAAACCCAGTATCACAAACTCACATCAATCCAACTAAATATGTTAGCTCTATTTCTGATATTGAGCACTTTCCAATAAGTACCGCGCATATAATATATAAATAATATATGTAATATATTTCACACACACACACACACACATATATATATATATGTTTAACATTCTTTTACAGATACAAATATTTAAGTAAATACTCTGTTTATAATAAACAGTATTAAATAACATTTACCGGCCTGAATGTCCGAGAAATTTTCACAGAAAATATTCGTCCTCCGACAGGAATCGAACCTGTATTCTGTATTCCTGTCGGAGGACGAATATTTTCTATGTAAATTTCTCGGACATTCAGGCCAGTAAATGTTGTTTAATACTGTTTATTATAAACAGAGCATTTGCTTAAATATTTGTATCATATCTATACAAAGAATGTTAAACATAAAAAATGTCTTTATATATATATATATATATATATATATATATATATATATGTAAACAATCACAGACTATCATCACTGTCTTGTCCGTATATTGCTTAATATGTTGTAATTGACATCTTTGATAATTGCTTATGTAAGCCGAAAGCTTAGATTGTATTAAAAAAAGATGGATCAATATTGTGAGTTTCTTTCTTCGTTCAGTGATAATGTTATTAAACTTATCAGACGTTATGAAAAGAATTTTCATAAAATAAATAGACAACACTTGTCTATATTATTTAATGAAACCTGTATGAACGAGAGGATGCTGCCTAAATACACACAATATCTATCTATCTATCTATCTATCTATCTATATATATATATATATATATATATATATATATATGTCAGTATCTATTTTTATCTCTATGACAATGAATGCTGAACAAACTCCTCACAGAAATGGAAGCAACTTGAGGCAGCAGAAATGTGGTTCTACAGAAGGTTACTGAGAATACCATGGATTGAACATGTGAGTAACCAGGAAGTTTTAAGGAAAATGTAAACAAAAAAGGACGCTTATACTTAGAATCAGAAAGAGACAGTTGAATTTTCTGGGACACATGAGGAAAGAAAGATTGGTGAATTTGACACTCGCAGGGCATAATGAAGGCAAGAATGAATGTGGGAAACAGCAAGTAACCTACATTACGAGATTGTGTATGGCCAAACGGGAAATGATAAAACAAAAGATAGGAAGTTTTGGAGGACCATGTTCGTCCACATCACAAAAAAGAAGAAGAAGAAGAATATCATTCTATTTTTATCTGTTTCAATTTATTTTATTATTGTTCTATTTCACGGCATTGGTGCCGATTTGTGCAAAGTTGCACGATATGAGAAAATCGGAGAGCCGAGTTCGAATTCCAGTCGGATCGTTATTTTCACTTGCGCGCAAATGCCCTTGGGGGAAGGTATGACTACATCTCATCCCCCGAGATATGGATTAAATAGCTTGTATCTAGAAAAAAAATCATCCTTATTCTCAAAAAAATGTTAATACAGTAATGTTTGTTCCAGTCTGTTCCTAACAACGTCCCCATCCTCAAATTTATAAACAAATCCTACAGATGCATGCTGGGATTTCTTCCGAGCCAAAATGGACAGTTTCGGTTTCGTGTCCATAATTTTGGTATTTCTTGTCTATGACCACGTGACTGGGACATCTCCACACCCCCAATTTGCGCGTGGGCACAATTCTTGCTTTTTCTGTTTTACGTTTCGGATACGAAACTGATCATCTATGTTTTTCGGGAAAATCTCAACGAGCCAGTGTAAAGGCATAGCAGAATTCTTCCTTAATTGTGACGCTCTTCGTAAACGAGCTTCAAAGTCGTAGTAGACTGGAATCATGCCGGAGGACACATTTTCTTTATTTACGTTTTCTCAGAAGAAGACATAATTCATGCTTAAAATAAACAGAGCGTCGACTAAAAATAACGTTTGAAGTAAATATATATATATATATATATATATATATATATATATATAGTGCAACCCGGATATAAGAGCGTTGTCGGGACCGGAGAAGAAGACTATATCCGGGTTTCTCTTATATCCGGGCTTGGTCTGTTTTTTATACATTAACACAGGCTCTAATTTGGGACCAGAGAAAATCTCTCTTATATCCGGGTTTCTCTTATATCCTGGTCTCTTATATCCGGTTTACAATATATCTTTTATTTTTAAATATTTAGGCATGGTGGAGTAATGGATAGCGGATTAGCTTGAGGAATCGGAGAGCCGAGCTGCTATCCATTGCTCCACCATGCCTGAATATTTAAAAATAAAAGAATCAATGAATTTCATTTCATGAATTTCCTCTCGGGTTGAGGAATCGGAGAGTCGGTTTCGAATTCCAGTCGAATCCAATACGTGGGATGAATCCTCTTCTTCTTCTCACTTCAGCTATGAGTAAATAGCAGGACAGACTGGGTTCTATAGCCTTGGATAGAAACTGGTCTAGGACAACTCTGAATTTAAAACTGGCAGAGTGTCGTTTGGGGACCTTGTGGTCTCTCTATTCAGCTTTTCAAAAAGCGTGATTGGTTCTACACAAAGTCTTCACCACTATAATCAAAACATATGTGTAACTGTCGATTCCTAGGAACTTAGTTTCTTGACACTCACACGTCGAAAACAACGGGAGAGTTCATTATATATATATATATATATATATATATATATATATATTGTTCGTTTCGTATTCTTTTTGCAAAGTTCGGTTTTATTGATAATTTTGTTAATTACACTTAACCCATGGCCACACGATTGCAAAAAAAGAAAAAAAAAATTAAATCGATTTCACCCCATGCAAGGCAGTAAAGCCACTAAGACACATGGGGTTAGTGGGTGCGGAAGAATTAGGAACAGAAACATTAATAATGAGTGGGAAGAGAAAAGAGTAATCAGGAGGACAGTAAATAGCGATTAACATGGCATTTAAGATTTTGCAGATTAAAGTTGGTTGAAAAATATGTATTAGCGAGGACGATACCTCTTCGAAACTCGCGAATTAGCAACACAGAATCCCATAGAACTGCAGCAAATAACAGAAATCACATCACTTAAGGACTACCAACAGCAGCAACAACTAAAATGGATAGCACATAGAACTCGAAGAGAAAATAATGACATAATCAAGATGATGAAATTCCACACTGGTTCGAAGAAAAGGTTAGGAATTAAACCCGAACCAATCAAATAGAAAGAGCGATAACAGTAGACTTGAAAAATCAATTTTCCAGCAAAAAATTGTATTTTTTGAATCGGTTTCATCCCATGCAAGGCAGTAAAGCCACTAAGACACAACGGGTTACTGTGTTTGAAAGAAATAGAAACAGAAACATTAATAAAGAATAGAAAAAGAAAAGAGAAATCAGGAGGGCAGTACATGGCGATTGACATTACATTTAAATATTTGCAGGTTAAAGTAACGCATGGAGCCGGAAGGAAGTTCCACAAGCGAGAAATGCTAGAAAAGAAACTATTAACATAAAATGTATAGCTCCATCTCGCCATCTTAAATGTAAAATGATGAGATCCCGCCGCCAGACTAGTACTGCTCTTAAATTCAATGTCTATGACAACTTCCATTTCATTGAAACAAATTTTAAACATCTATCTATCTATCTATCTATCTATCTATCTATCTATCTATCTATTCCTGTGTTCATTATCTATCTATCTATCCATCTATCTATCTATCTATCTATCTATCTCAGTTTCTTCAATGTCTATCTATCTATCTCAGTTTCTTCAATATCTATCTATCTATCTATTCCTGTGTTCATTATCTATCTATCTATCTATCTATCTATCTATCTATCTATCTATCTATCTATCTCAGTTTCTTCAATATCTATCTATCTATCTATCTATCTATCTATCTATCTATCTATCTATCTATCTATTCCTGTGTTCATTATCTATCTATCTATCTATCTATCTCAACTTCTTCAATATCTATCTATCTATTCCTGTGTTCATTATTATCTATCTATCTATCTATCTATCTATCTATCTATCTATCTATCTTTCTTCTATCTCTCTTCAATATATCTATCTATCTATCTATCTATCTATCTATCTATCTATCTATTCCTGTGTTCATTATCTATCTATCTATTATCTATCTATCTATCTATCTATCTATCTATCTATCTCAGTTTCTTCAATATCTATCTATCTATCTATCTATCTATCTATCTATCTATCTATCTATCTATTCCTGTGTTCATTATCTATCTATCTATCTATCTATCTATCTATCTATCTATCTATCTATCTCAGTTTCTTCAATGTCTATCTTACCTATGGTACCTAGACTTTAGGTACCATAGAGCTGATATCAAAGTATTTATAGAAAAGGCACAGTGAGACAATTTAAATAACCTAAAAAGGGTTGATAAACTGTAAAAAAAAACATATCAAATACGCGTTATTTTACAATAGAAACGTTCTCCCGATTGTATTATAATTGCGCTTGTTTCTCCCATCGTTAGTTTGCGTGACCGTTACGTACTGCCAATATCTCATAAATAATGGACTATTCCATTGTGATGGCGTGGAAAGATTGGAAAAGACACTACTTGGTTTCAATAAGAAAAAGAAAGAAAGAAAGAAAGAAAGAAGGGAAGATTGAAGTGGAGAGAGACAATTAGGTTTGGCTGATAAAAACAGATAATACACTTTGATCTCATCAAAATAGCCAAGAAGCGATAGCGACCGTAATAAAAGCACCATTCTTCAGACGCACAATATCGAACGACGGAAACTGGGTAAGCCACTCGCAAAAAATCCAGGTTACCATGAATAAAATAAGATCACCTCCTGAATTATTTTAAAATTATTATTAGAGAGAAATGTTTCATAAGGCGGGGATTTGGCTAGAAGTAAAGAATGGAAGCTAGGATTGTTTAACGTCTCCTGCTATTACCACATAGATAATGGACTATTTCCGTTTTGACTGCGTAGAAAAACAAATGATACTACTTGGTTTCAGTGAGAAAATAAAAAATAGATAGATAGATAGATAGATAGATAGATAGATAGATAGATAGATTGAAGAAACTGAAGAAACTGAGATAGATAGATAGATAGATAGATAGATAGATAGATAGATAGATAGATAGATATTGAAGAAACTGACATAGATAGATAGATAGATAGATAGATAGATAGATAGATAGATAGATAGATATTGAAGAAACTGAGATAGATAGATAGATAGATAGATAGATAGATAGATAGATAGATAGAGAAATAGATGATGAAGAAAGATAGATAGATAGATAGATAGATAGATAGATAGATAGATAGATAGATATTGAAGAAACTGAGATTGCTGTATAACTCACCATTAGCTTATTCAATCATTAACTTAAGAATTAAGTCATCAGGAAATTCAAATAGAAATCCGTGAAATTTTCAGGGGTCTTTCTATTATGCATAATTTTTAATAGCGAACGCGTTGTACTTCTTTTATATGTTGCTCCTTGGTTTTCTTCTTTAGTCCTTGTTAACTTTTGGCGTTACAGAGTGCTTCACTGATAATCAGTGCTTTCTTCATTTTTTTGTACTAATTAGATTTGCCATTGTTTCTATTTTATTTGGTTGAGATACAAAGAGGTAAGGGTACGAGGTTCAATTCCTTTGGGTGAGAATCGTCGTAAGCAAGGGGCTGAGGAGACAAGACATTTGTTGCGAAGAAAATACACTTTATTATTACACAGCGAATAATAAACATTGCACAACTCATAATCGACAATTACCAATCAAGTGAGAGTGAACGGAATGGTGGGCAGAGAAATGCGACTGAATTGAAAATTGTTGTTTGCAAATCGAGGGAATTATTTGATAAATCAAAATAATGGAAGAAGAATAAAACAAACGTCGAATCTATGATCAAAAAGGAAAAGGAAAATGATTTTGATAAGAAAGAAAGAAAGAAAGAAAGAAAGAACATAGGCAGTGTAGAAGAAAGAAAGAAAGTAATGACACGACATAAAAGCGATGAGAAAAGAGACGAAATAAGAAAGAAAGAAAGAAAGAAAGAAAGAAAGAAAGAAAGAAAGAAAGAAAATAAGCAGTGTAGAAGAAAGAAAGTAATGACACAACACAAAAGCAACGAGGAAAAAGAAAGAAAGAAAGAAAGAAAGAAAGAAAGAAAGAAAGAAAGAAAGAAAGAAAGAAAGAAAGAAAAAAGGAAAGAAAGAAAATAATGAGACAGCGTAAAAGCAATGGGAAAAAAGGCAAGAAAGAAAGAAAGAAAGAAAGAAAGAAAGAAAGAAAGAAAGAAAAATGAAAGAAAGAAAAGGAAGGAAGGAAGAACGGAAGGAAAGAAAGAAGGAAAGAAAAAAGAAAATAATGACAGCATAAAAGCAATAGAAAATAGGGAAGGAAGGAAGGAAGGAAGGAAGGAAGGAAGGAAGGAAGGAAGGAAGGAAGGAAGGAAAGAAAGAAAGAAAAAGAAAGAAAAAAGAAAATAATGACAGCGTAAAAGCAATGAGAAAATAGGCGAGGAAAGAAAGAAAGAAAGAAAGAAAGAAAGAAAGAAAGAAAGAAAGAAAGAAAGAACTTTAATTCATGTTTAAAACTGTCGGTCATCGGCTTTCTTTCTTTTCCTCGATCTATATTTATTTTTTTTTTAGTTTTTTTTAGTTTTTTTTCTTCTCAGTTTAACTTCCACCTCGCACCAAATCTACTCTTTATATCCCCAGTTAGTTACTGGCCTTCTGAGGGTTGCTTGTTTTTCAAAAACAACAACATCAACGAATGTAATAATTAATTATATGTTCGCCGAACATATCAAGACAGAACCACGCAAATTAATTAACTCTGCATAGATGACATTCTCGTCTGGAAGCCTCCATATTTAGTTTGTTACGAGGCTTCTCTTTCTTTTACCCCCATACCCCACTGTCACAAACACCCTCACATGCCTACACCTTAATTATTTGACAGTAAACAATCTTGTTTCATCCGGTTCTTTTTAAGTCTTTCCGTTTTGTGCCGAGAAGTGAGTTCGGCGGGTAGCGGCTTGGTTTAATTTAGTTTATTTTTATGTTGTTGATGACGTCAACGGTTAACATCATCAACAACAACCAGTGTGTAATGAGTGGGGATAATGAAGGTGACAATACAGAGAGAGCAGACGACAAAAATCACACGGAAAGAAAAAAAAAAAAGAGAAAGAAAGAAAGAAAGAAAGAAAGAAAGAAAGAAAGAAAGAAAGAAAGAAAGAAAGAAAGAAAATACAAGAGTATAAAACTAAATTTAAAAACTTTCTTAACAGTTTTAGGAAGTTCAAGAATGTCATTTTTTTTTTTTTTGCATTATACTACACGTTTTTTTTTTTTTTTTTCTTGTATGAGTACCTTGCATATGGCTGTTTTAATTACACTATTTCAACCGATCAGTTCTCCGGCCTTATTAATACTGCCAGAACTTCTCCAATTAAATATTTTCATTATACCACACATTTTTCGTTCGATTATCATCTGTATTGCTGATTTTATCGTAAAATTTCAACTGATATGTTCTTAGTTTTACCAGAATGTTTCGATTAAATATTTACATAATTCTACGCATTTTTCATTCGAATAATTTTTTTTTTGTTTTGTTACCTTCCATATTGTTTTTTCTTTCTTTTTTTTTTTTTGTTTTTTTATTTATTTCAGCCGATCTGTTTTTCGGGCTTCTTAATACTGCCACAACTTCCGATATTAAATATTTTCATTATATCCCACATTTTACTCATGCGTAGCTTTATTGTCGATGTTTTTTTATCGCAATTTTAGGCATATCTGTTCTCTTGTTGCCAGAAATTATTTTTTTTAGATTAAATATTTTCTTTCTTCCGCACATATTCCGCTTGAGTATCTTCATTGTTGCTGTTTTTATTTATTGGTTTCTTTTTTCTTTTTTTTTCAAATTGTGGAACAGTTTTGGAAATTCGTGAATGTATCCCCTCCCCTGGTTAGGCATTTCTAGCTAAGCCCCAGCTACTAGATTATGCTTTTCGCTTATCAAAACCTCTCTCCATATTGCACACATTTGGCTGTGACGCATGTGCCTGCTATACACTTATCGCACTAGGTGACATGATGGATATAGTGGTACTGGTGAATATATTCTGACAGCAAACCGCCTACACACGGATAGAAAAGGAATTCAATAGATATACAAAAATAGAAAGGGGTATACGACAAGGATGTGTCTTATCGCCGGATATATTCAACCTATACAGTGAGGCAATTCTGAGAGAATTAGAAGTCCTTCCAGAATGCATTATTGGTGGCCACAATCTTAATAATATAAGATATGTAGATGACATAAATACAGAAAGGAAACTACAAGAATTCCTTCATATTGTAGTGTAAGAAAACGAGAAGAAAGTTCTAAACATCAATTGCAAGAAGACGGAATGCATAGTTGTTAGCAAAAGGGACAACCCCAACATGCAAATTACAAATTGGAGATACCAAAACTAAACAAGTATTGAAAAAATTAAATATCTGTGAAGTGTTTTAACATAGGACGGAAAGTACAAGCACTGAAATCAGAAGGCGCATTGTGATAGCGAAAGATGCCTTCCAAAAGCAAAGCAAAGTATTAAGAAACAGTAAAATATCTGGGAAGTGTTTTAACAGAGGACGGAAAGTACGACACTGAAATACGAAGGACCATTCGGATAGCGAAAGATGCCTTCCAAAAAGCTGGCAAAAGTATTAAGAAACAGTAAAATATCTGGGAAGTGTTTTAACAGAGGACGGAAAGTGCGACACTGAAATACGAAGGACCATTCGGATAGCGAAAGATGCCTTCCAAATGCTAAGCAAAGTATTAAGAAACAGTAAAATATCTGGGAAGTGTTTTAACAGAGGACGGAAAGTACGACACTGAAATACGAAGGACCATTCGGATAGCGAAAGATGCCTTCCAAATGCTAAGCAAAGTATTAAGAAACAGTAAAATATCTGGGAAGTGTTTTAACAGAGGACGGAAAGTGCGACACTGAAATACGAAGGACCATTCGGATAGCGAAAGATGCCTTCCAAATGCTAAGCAAGGTATTAAGAAACAGTAAAATATCTGGGAAGTGTTTTAACAGAGGACGGAAAGTAAGACACTGAAATACGAAGGACCATTCGGATAGCGAAAGATGCCTTCCAAAAGCTAAGCAAAGTATTAAGAAACAGTAAAATATCTGGGAAGTGTTTTAAGAGAGGACGGAAAGTGCGACACTGAAATACGAAGGACCATTCGGATAGCGAAAGATGCCTTCCAAAAGCAAAGCAAAGTATTAAGAAACAGTAAAATATCTGGGAAGTGTTTTAACAGAGGACGGAAAGTACGACACTGAAATACGAAGGACCATTCGGATAGCGAAAGATGCCTTCCAAAAGCTAAGCAAAGTATTAAGAAACAGTAAAATATCTGGGAAGTGTTTTAACAGAGGACGGAAAGTGCGACACTGAAATACGAAGGACCATTCGGATAGCGAAAGATGCCTTCCAAATGCTAAGCAAAGTATTAAGAAACAGTAAAATATCTGGGAAGTATTTTAACAGAGGACGGAAAGTACGACACTGAAATACGAAGGACCATTCGGATAGCGAAAGATGCCTTCCAAAAGCTAAGCAAAGTATTAAGAAACAGTAAAATATCTGTGAAGTGTTTTAACAGAGGACGGAATGTGCGACACTGAAATACGAAGGAGTATTGGGATAGTGAAAGATGCCTTCCAAAAGCTAAGCAAAGTATTAAGAAACAATAAAATACCTGGGAAGTGTTTTAACAGAGGATGGAAAGTGTAGCACTGAAATATGAAGGCGCACTAGGATAGCGAAAGATGCCTTCCAAAAGCTAAGCAAAGTATTAAGAAACAATAAAATACCTGGGAAGTGTTTTAACAGAGGACGGAAAGTACGACACTGAAATCTGAAGACGCATTGGGATAGCGAAAGATGCCTTCCAAATGCTAAGTAAAGTATTAAGAAACAGTAAAATATCTGGGAAGTGTTTTAACAGAGGACGTAAAGTACAAACACTGAAATCAGAAGGCGCATTGTGATAGCGAAAGCTGCCTTCCAAAAGCAAAGCAAAGTATTAAGAAACAGTAAAATATCTGGGAAGTGTTTTAACAGAGGACGGAAAGTACGACACTGAAATACGAAGGACCATTCGGATAGCGAAAGATGCCTTCCAAAAGCTAAGCAAAGTATTAAGAAACAGTAAAATATCTGGGAAGTGTTTTAACAGAGGACGGAAAACGACACTGAAATACGAAGGACCATTCGGATAGCGAAAGATGCCTTCCAAAAGCTAAGCAAAGTATTAAGAAACAGTAAAATATCTGGGAAGTGTTTTAACAGAGGACGGAAAGTACGACACTGAAATACGAAGGAGCATTGGAATAGCGAAAGATGCCTTCCAAAAGCTAAGCAAAGTATTAAGAAACAGTAAAATGTCAGGGAAGTGTTTTAACAGAGGACAGAAAGTACGACACTGAAATCTGAAGACGCATTGGGATAGCGAAAGATGCCTTCCAAATGCCAGTAAAAAGTATTAAGAAACAGTAAAATACCTGGGAAGTGTTTTAACATAGGACAGAAAGTACGACACTGAAATCTGAAGACGCATTGGGATAGCGAAAGATGCCTTCCAAATGCTAAGTAAAGTATTAAGAAACAGTAAAATACCTGGGAAGTGTTTTAACAGAGGACGGAAAGTACGACACTGAAATACGAAGGACCATTCGGATAGCGAAAGATGCCTTCCAAAAGCTAAGCAAAGTATTAAGAAACAGTAAAATATCTGGGAAGTGTTTTAACAGAGGACGGAAAGTACGACACTGAAATCTGAAGACGCATTGGGATAGCGAAAGATGCCTTCCAAATGCTAAGCAAAGTATTAAGAAACAGTAAAATATCTGGGAAGTGTTTTAACAGAGGACGGAAAGTGCGACACTGAAATCTGAAGGACCATTCGGATAGCGAAAGATGCCTTCCAAAAGCTAAGCAAAGTATTAAGAAACAGTAAAATATCTGTGAAGTGTTTTAACATAGGACGGAAAGTACAAACACTGAAATCAGAAGGCGCATTGTGATAGCGAAAGATGCCTTCCAAAAGCTAAGCAAAGTATTAAGAAACAGTAAAATATCTGGGAAGTGTTTTAACAGAGGACAGAAAGTACGACACTGAAATACGAAGGACCATTCGGATAGCGAAAGATTCCTTCAAAAGCTAAGCAAAGTATTAAGAAACAGTAAAATATCTGGGAAGTGTTTTTAACAGAGGACGGAAAAGTACGACACTGAAATACGAAGGACCATTCGGATAGCGAAAGATGCCTTCAAAAGCTAAGCAAAGTATTAAGAAACAGTAAAATATCTGGGAAGTGTTTTAACAGAGGACGGAAAGTACGACACTGAAATACGAAGGACCATTCGGATAGCGAAAGATGCCTTCAAAAAAGCTAAGCAAAGTATTAA
Source organism: Acanthosepion pharaonis (assembly GCA_903632075.3). NCBI lineage: Eukaryota > Metazoa > Mollusca > Cephalopoda > Sepiida > Sepiidae > Acanthosepion > Acanthosepion pharaonis. The sequence goes on from CAHIKZ030005396.1 coordinate 399,566, forward strand.
GAAACAGTAAAATATCTGGGAAGTGTTTTAACAGAGGACGGAAAGTACGACACTGAAATACGAAGGAGCATTGGAATAGCGAAAGATGCCTTCCAAAAGCTAAGCAAAGTATTAAGAAACAGTAAAATGTCAGGGAAGTGTTTTAACAGAGGACAGAAAGTACGACACTGAAATCTGAAGACGCATTGGGATAGCGAAAGATGCCTTCCAAATGCTAAGTAAAGTATTAAGAAACAGTAAAATACCTGGGAAGTGTTTTAACATAGGACAGAAAGTACGACACTGAAATCTGAAGACGCATTGGGATAGCGAAAGATGCCTTCCAAATGCTAAGTAAAGTATTAAGAAACAGTAAAATACCTGGGAAGTGTTTTAACAGAGGACGGAAAGTACGACACTGAAATACGAAGGACCATTCGGATAGCGAAAGATGCCTTCAAAAGCTAAGCAAAAAGTATTAAGGAACAGTAAAATATCTGGGAAGTGTTTTAACAGAGGACGGAAAGTACGACACTGAAATCTGAAGACGCATTGGGATAGCGAAAGATGCCTTCCAAAATGCTAAGCAAAGTATTAAGAAACAGTAAAATATCTGGGAAGTGTTTTAACAGAGGACGGAAAAGTGCGACACTGAAATCTGAAGGACCATTCGGATAGCGAAAGATGCCTTCCAAAAGCTAAGCAAAAGTATTAAGAAACAGTAAAATATCTGTGAAGTGTTTTAACATAGGACGGAAAGTACAAACACTGAAATCAGAAGGAGCATTGTGATAGCGAAAGATGCCTTCCAAAAGCAAAGCAAAGTATTAAGAAACAGTAAAATATCTGGGAAGTGTTTTAACAGAGGACGGAAAGTACGACACTGAAATACGAAGGACCATTCGGATAGCGAAAGATGCCTTCCAAAAGCTAAGCAAAGTATTAAGAAACAGTAAAATATCTGGGAAGTGTTTTAACAGAGGACGGAAAGTACGACACTGAAATACGAAGGACCATTCGGATAGCGAAAGATGCCTTCCAAAAGCTAAGCAAAGTATTAAGAAACAGTAAAATATCTGGGAAGTGTTTTAACAGAGGACGGAAAGTACGACACTGAAATCTGAAGGACCATTCGGATAGCGAAAGATGCCTTCAAAAGCTAAGCAAAGTATTAAGAAACAGTAAAATATCTGGGAAGTGTTTTTTAACAGAGGACGGAAAGTACGACACTGAAATCTGAAGGACCATTCGGATAGCGAAAGATGCCTTCCAAAAGCTAAGCAAAGTATTAAGAAACAGTAAAATGTCAGGGAAGTGTTTTAACAGAGGACAGAAAGTACGACACTGAAATCTGAAGACGCATTGGGATAGCGAAAGATGCCTTCCAAAAGCTAAGCAAAGTATTAAGAAACAGTAAAATATCTGGGAAGTGTTTTAACAGAGGACGGAAAGTACGACACTGAAATCTGAAGGACCATTCGGATAGCGAAAGATGCCTTCCAAAAGCTAAGCAAAGTATTAAGAAACAGTAAAATATCTGGGAAGTGTTTTAACAGAGGACGGAAAGTACGACACTGAAATACGAAGGACCATTCGGATAGCGAAAGATGCCTTCCAAAAGCTAAGCAAAGTATTAAGAAACAGTAAAATATCTGGGAAGTGTTTTAACAGAGGACGGAAAGTACGACACTGAAATATGAAGGACCATTCGGATAGCGAAAGATGCCTTCCAAAAGCTAAGCAAAAGTATTAAGAAACAGTAAAATATCTGGGAAGTGTTTTAACAGAGGACGGAAAGTATGACACTGAAATACGAAGGACCATTCGGATAGCGAAAGATGCCTTCCAAAAGCTAAGCAAAGTATTAAGAAACAGTAAAATATCTGGGAAGTGTTTTAACAGAGGACAGAAAGTACGACACTGAAATACGAAGGACCATTCGGATAGCGAAAGATGCCTTCAAAAGCTAAGCAAAGTATTAAGAAACAGTAAAATATCTGGGAAGTGTTTTAACAGAGGACGGAAAGTACGACACTGAAATACGAAGGACCATTCGGATAGCGAAAGATGCCTTCAAAAGCTAAGCAAAGTATTAAGAAACAGTAAAATATCTGGGAAGTGTTTTAACAGAGGACGGAAAGTACGACACTGAAATACGAAGGAGCATTGGAATAGCGAAAGATGCCTTCCAAAAAGCTAAGCAAAGTATTAAGAAACAGTAAAATGTCAGGGGAAGTGTTTTAACAGAGGACAGAAAGTACGACACTGAAATCTGAAGACGCATTGGGATAGCGAAAGATGCCTTCCAAATGCTAAGTAAAGTATTAAGAAACAGTAAAATACCTGGGAAGTGTTTTAACATAGGACAGAAAGTACGACACTGAAATCTGAAGACGCATTGGGATAGCGAAAGATGCCTTCCAAATGCTAAGTAAAGTATTAAGAAACAGTAAAATACCTGGGAAGTGTTTTAACAGAGGACGGAAAGTACGACACTGAAATACGAAGGGGCATTGGAATAGCGAAATATGCTTTCCAAAAGCTAAGCAAAGTATTAAGAAACAGTAAAATACCTGGGTAGTCTTTTAACAGAGGACGGAAAAAAAGTACGACACTGAAATCCGAAGGCGTATTGGGATAGCCAAAGATGCCTTCCAAAAGCTAAGCAGAGTGTTAAGAAATAGAAAAACTTCATTAGAAACAAAGAAAAGAGTACTGAAAACAATAAAAAGAGTACTGACCTGTTACGTAATGTCAGTCCTCCTTTTTGGCAGTGAATGCTGAACAATTTCCTCTCAGATGAAGAGGACATAACAGAAATATGGTTCTACAGGAGTATGCTTGGGATGTCATGGACCGAACATATGAGCAACAACGAAGCTTTAGAGAAAATGAAAACAACAAAACACATACTTAACATCAGGAAGAGACAGTTGAATTTTCTAGGGAATATAATGAGGAAAGGAGGATTTAAAAATCTAATATTCAGAGGAGAAGGCAGAGAAAAACAAAACATAGCCTACTTAGAGAGCTTAAATAAATGAATGGCGGAACAAGGTTGAGGAGAAATAACAAAATTTTAAAAAAATATTAAGAGTTACAAAGTACTGGAAGTTTGGGAGAGCCATAATCGCTTACGTCTTGAAGGGTCACGGCACATAAAACTATATACTCTATCCCAGCGTTTCTTTGTTCGTATGCTCCTATCTAACCTCAATAATAATAATAATAATAATAATAATAATAATAAGTAGAAGAAGAAGAAGAAGAAGGAAATGGAAATGGAAATTAATTATGATAGTATTTACCTTTTTTTTCTTTTTTTTTTCTTTTTTTTTTTTAAGCATTACGCCCCGAGCAAAGGCGTGAAGCCACTAGGATGCAGGGGGTTGCAGAAGATTTGGAGCGAGAGCAAATAGGAGTGATAGAAGAAAGGAAGAGGAGAGGGATAGTGGATAGATCAAGGTAACTGGATGTCGATTGATATTACATTTGAATAGTTGGAGATTATAGCTCTCAGTGAAACAGTAATTGGGAAGGGTGTTCCACAGGCGAGAGGTGCGAGGTATGAAGCTATTGGATTAGAAGAGACGGCTATATTTAAAAGTTCCTACAGTGAATGGGTGAGGGCGCTTGAATTCATGAAGTCTGGGAACCAGCGAATGCAGCTCCTCGGAGCAATTACCATGGAAGTATTTGTAAAACAGACAGAGAGAGGCGACGGCGCGACTGTGAGAGAATGACTGTAGACGAGATGCAAGATCAGGGCCAATTATATTGCATATCCGTCTCTGGATCTTGTCAAGAACTCCGAGGTAAACAGAAGGCGCACAAATGTTTTTTTTTTTTTTTGGTACGGCAGAATAAAATGTTGATCCTCTTGAACCAATGCAAAAGACATAGGTTCAGCAAAATCAGTGTTTCTCAACCTTTTTATAAGCAACGGTAATTCTAGGTGCAAATGAAAATATCACGGCCCACTTAGCAAAAATTTTCGATTGTATACATTTAAATGTCATGAAATAAAATCAGAGATTTTTCAAAGATACACACAAATATTTATTTGTTTTATTTCAATGTTTCTATTTAACTAATTTTTCAGATTATTTAATGTGAAACCTGTGCCTGGTATTTTTCGCGATTTCTTTAATGTTTAGTCGAACGTCCGATAAGCAGTCCCACATTTCTTCTTCATTTGAGCGTAGTCTTTCTCGTTTCTTATTGTTTTATGTTATTTAGGGTTGAGAAGCCCAATTCACACAAATAAAAAGTCGAAAATTGCAATAAAACTGATAAAGCCTTTTTAACTAATGTGGGTGTTATGAATTATAAGAGTAGTCTCCCCTTGTTTTGTTAACCTCCTCATTGAGAGAGAGTGAGCTCTTTCTGTTTACTGGGACTATAAAAGGACACTGTATGCGAACCTTTACTCTCAGTAGAATAAAGATTTCTTAAAGCTCTCATCTGCGTACTTTTGTCATTACAGTGGGACATTGTTTTTGTATTGAAATTCAAAATGTATTAATGGGACAGTAACAGATGTTTTTTTATTTTTTATTCATCACTTGAAATGCCAATATTTTGCGGCACACTCAAAAGGATCGTACGGCACACTCGTGTGCCGTGGCAGAGTGCTTGACAATCCCTGTACTAAATTTATAAAAGAACACCAAACAGAAATTATTGGGTGGCGGGGAGAGAAAATACTCCGAGGATTTGAGATCCATCCAAATAATATTCGGTATTTCCAAGAGTTTTGAATTTTAAAATTTAAGAAAAAAATTAAAATTATAAAATTGTAGGCTTCAACTTTGTTCTTTTAACAAACTGTTTCGATTAGTATTTTCTATGTTATCCCTCGAAATATGAAGTCTTAGGTAATATCGACTAGCAACCTAGAGTAGAGAAAATTGTCATGTGTTTGTTTATATATATATACATATATATATATATATATATATATATATATATATATATATATATATAGATAGATAGATAGATAGATAGATAGATACATATATATTCCATACCGGAAGATGTCTGTAGGAACAGATGAAAGCTTGTAGTAAAAATAAGAACTAATACGGCAGAAATTTATAGAAACAAGGATCTTTTCATTCATAACGGATTCGGAGGTTTTTGTATATTATTTGAATTGTTTGCGACGATGGATTTCTCGCCAATTAAATCATTAACCTTTGCATTTGTTTTTGTGTGAATAATTCATGAATATATATAGATATTGATATAGATATATATATATATATATTCCGATTCTAAATATTCAGCTTCCAACTTCCTATTTCCATGTAACTAGCAATAATTTCTTTCATGAGAATTTTCAGTGAATGCTTCTGGTTATTACCGTGTAACAGGACCAGTTGTGAAACTAGTTACAGTAATTTCATTGTTACTATAACTAGCGTCAAATAGATTTAAGATTTCAACTATCAAGACTACTTGAAAATAAAATAAGCGACTCTTTCTGAGCAGCTTGGCCTATAAACGAATAAACGGAAATATGACGTAAGCGGAGATGTTATGCGTTGATGATTTTGAACGCCAGCACGCCCAGCAACGTTTCCTTGTGATAATACATTTTGCTAATGAATTAGTGTTGCAAGTGCACCATTACAAGACTTAAACTCAATTTAGACTCCAAATATGAAATCCTCTCACCGAGTTTTAAATTTTAATCCAAATAACTCAGCAAATAAAAAAACAAGTTTCTTCACTTCTTTCTTTGCTAAATTTACTAAGATTCCCTTCTTCGAACCTCTTTCTTTCTTTTTATGTGCCATGTCCATTCAGGACGTAAGCAATCACGGCTCTCCACCTCCTTCTATCCCTTGCCACTCTCAACAAATTCCTTCCTTCTTCATCCTCCCCCAGACCACATTCTGTCATCCACTTGCTGTTTTCCCTTGTCTCTCTTTCCCTCTATTCGAGAGTATCAGATTCTCCAGGCCATCTTTCCTCATTATGTGTCCCAGAAACTTCAGATGCCTCTTCCTGATACTAAGTATAAGCCTCCTCCTTGTTTGCAACCTTTCTAAGACCTCATCGTTGTTCATATACTCGGTCTATGATATCCTCAGCATCCTTCTGTAGAACCACATCTCTGTCGCCTCTAGTCTCTTCTTCATCTTTGAGAAAATCGCCCAACATTCGCTGCCGTAAAGAAGGACAGATGTCACGTCACAGCTCATTCTTTTCTTTGTGGGGCATCTTTTATATATCTGGCCATTCGACGATACCCATCTACTAGGACGGCTAGCCAATCCCTTTTTCAGACGCTTGCTCAGACGCATCTGAGTTTATTCAACACCCACAGAGCCCAACCTCTGGTTTATGCTGCAACTATGCTGAGCAGACCTTAGTCACAGCTTCTGGGAAAGTGCGTGTTATCTAGCGTGATCAACAATTTGAACAAGGGCAGCACCCTGATGCCCTCGGCCACGATGACTTGTGACTTCGTGCTAGCACAGCTATCGACGACCCACGAGGGTTCCATCTACCCAATTTCCCTCACAAGGCTTGGGTCAACTCGTGGTATGGCTTTCAGGCACTTTCGAAAGGTGCCGCACTCTGTGATCGATCCATCCAGACCGCCTGAAAAATCGACCATAGTGAGATTCGATAGCGGGTCTCATGGTCAGAGCGCACACGTTCTAATCACACGGCAACGTGTCCATGCCACATGGGGCATCTAATTAGGATGAAATAGAGTTTGATCATCATCAATCCTGCACAATCCATTATCCGGCACAATCAGTAACCCGGCATTAATTACCTTGAGAAGAATTTCAGGTTTCTCTGGTTGCTAGCGACCCCATCCGCTATTTTTGAGCATTTTTAAACACCGCTAAGCCATGTCTTTCGTTCATTTCATCAATTGCTGGTGTTAGCTATGGCCATGTCCCTAATTAATACAGGAAGTGATTCTCGTGGTGTGAATTGCAAACAATTTACCTTGACCATAACAGATGAAGTTGAACTTTATTAACATTTCACTTGATTCTTCATTATTGTTTTCCTTTTACTTTATTAAAGAAACATGTACTGATTTACAGGGTATTTTAAAGGTGGAGTGAAGAGGTTAGTAGTTGGGTTACGGGTATCCTAATATAATCAACAGTAACCTGGTAAAAATCACTTATCCAGCACGACATAGATCAATGCGATTCCGGATTAGTGATAATCAACTTGTAATAATAAAGAACCTGTAACGAACTTGGCGGTTATTCATCACCTTGACACCTATAATCTACCAAGTTTATCCAACACCAATCAAATCCCAATGAAACCGGATTAGCGACGGTCAACATATAGTACATAAACTCCGTGAAACGAAATTATTGGCGACTATTCTTCACCTTAACACCAATAATTTACCAAGTTTATCGAGTCCTGGGTATGACAATAAACTACATCCTCGTCCTGGGTAAGACGATAAACTACGTCCAGCAGCAAGGCCTCTGATCAGGAGGTTTTGAGGAGCGTGGAATCACCTCTTAATTGTTGGGTGTTCCCAGGTCCACCCTGACCCGGGGTGGTAGCACCTCTTAAGGTCCCAGCTGTGGGCAAATAGTTAACCCCGAAAATGGGGCAAAAACACTATGAAAGTGTAAAAATAGGTTTTAATACCAGAAATACTTTGTAAACAAGTATTATCAGCAATTTATTTTGGAAAAAAAATGCCAACAATACAATTTTGAAAAAAAAAATATTACCAACAATACATTTTAGGAAAAAAAATATTGCCAGCAATAGTTTTGAAGGAAAAAATTATTACCAGAAATAGATTTTTGACAAAACAAAATATACCCAGCAATAAAAACATTGTCGGCATTAAATAACCCATTGAGGTTGATATGCCGTAAAACAAACCAAACCAAACCAAGTTTATCGAGCACCAGTTAGATCCCAATAAAACCGGATTAGCGGTGGTCAATGTGTACTATCATTGTTACGTGAAACGAGCTTGCTTCTCTGTTCTTTAGCCTGAGACCTATAATTTACCAAGTCTTTCTTCGTACATCATAATTCATAAATCTGGAACATCTAGTGCCGTATAAGGTCATAAAGTTGAAACATCCTGTTATGACAAAACTCATTATATTAATAGTCTATAAGACTAGCTTAATGCAAGATGTAATCTGTAAACAAATAAGTTAAGACTATTAAGACAAGAATTAACACAAGATTTAATTTGCAAACAAAGCAATTTTTCTAAGCAACCCTTGGGGTCACCGGTTGAAAGAAAATGGTAATTGTGAGATTAAAGGAAGCATTTGGCATTCATTGACCAGTTTGGTGTTACCGTCGACTGAAATTTATAAAATCTTTTCCTTCCTTCCTTCCTTCCTTCCTTCCTTCCTTCCTTCCTTCCTTCCTCCTCTTCTATGTGTCACCTTCATACGGAACGGGGGCGATCATGGTTCTCCACAAGTTCTTGTCCTCTGCAACTCTTAGCAAGGTCTTCTCCCCCAATCCCTCTCACTTCCTGTTCTGCCATATCCAAGCTGGTTTGTTAGGTTACTCGCTGTCTCCCACGGTCCATCTTGCTTTCAATATGTCCTGTGATTGTCGAATTCTCCAAACTCTCTTTTTTCATTAAGTGTCCTACAAATTCCAACTGTTTCTTTCCGATTCTAAGTATAAGCGTCCGTATTGTTTTCATTTTCCTCAAAACTTCCTCGTTACTCGCATGTTCAGTCCATGGTATTTTCAGTAATCTCAGAAACACATTTCTGTTGGTACAAGTCTCTTCTTCGTCTGAGAAGAAATTGTCCAGCATTCACCGCCATTTAAGGTACTGTGGGAAGTCAACATCTTCATTATATAATTATTTACCCTTTTACTTACATGCGCTATCCATTTTTAAATATTATTGCTATTCAATAAAGCTCTATGTGATTATGTAGTGCCAGCCTAGGGGATCGGATAAAGGATTGTCCACTCCAATATGGTACATTCACTTGAAATCATTTTTAATCATTGGTATGAGAAAACGGTTATATATTTGACAGTTCAGACATTTCTGAAGGAGTTAGATGCTATGCAAGGCAACCACATGAGGGACTAGATCAAACTATTTAAAAACATGTCGCGATCTGTTAATATTCTAACTGTGTACCATCTTATGGTGTTGGGCAAAATTAATCCGAGCACAACCTATCCTGTAGTCAGTTCTCAATTTTCTATCAGGTCATTCCATAAGTTCTGCTTTTTGTTAAAATGAACGAAATTTAATGATTATTTTATAATGTCTAATGGAGTTGAACATTATTTTTATGTTTAGATGCATTTAAACTGATCAAATTTTATTTCAGAGAACAATAAAATTAAACTGTGTTTGATTAAAACCCTGCTAACATGGAAGTACCCAAGAATCATTTGAGGCACATAATGCTTTATGAGTTCAAGAAAGGAAACTCAGCAGCCGAAGCGGCTAGAAACATTCACTCAGTTTATGGAGAGGAATGTGTGAATGAAAGAACTTGCAGAAGATGGTTTGCAAAATTCAGAGGTGGAGATTTCACCCTTGAAGATGAAGATCGAACCGGACGTCCAGTTGAGTTTGATGTAAAGCTTCTTGACGCAGCCCTTGAAGAAAATCCTGCTTTATCAGTTGAGGAATTGGCAGTGGTTCTCAGTTCAAACCATACAACTGTTCATCGTCATCTTCAATAACTTGGAAAAGTTCCTAAACTTGGAAAATGGGTGCCTCATGAATTGTCTGAAAACAACCTCAAATCCTGAGTTGACATCTGCTCTTCTCTCCATTCTCGCCAACTTGTTTCACCTTTTTTGGATAGACTTTGACTGGCGACGAAAAATGGATCCTTTATCGAAGTGTTAAGCGTCGTAGACAGTCGTTTTGTAAAGAGGAAGGACCCCAGCCACAGCCGAGAAGGGAACTTCATGGGCAATGGGTTCTTCTTTCAATCTGGTGGGATCGCCAAGGAATAATCCACTTTGAATTCTTACCACCTAATGCAACAATTAATGCTCAAATATACTGTCAGCAATTAGAGCGTTTGAACCAAGCTTTGAGGAAAAAAAATCTGCTCTAGTGAATCGAAAAGAGGTGATGTTTCATCACGACAATGCGCGACCCCACACAGCAAGAATCACGTCACAAAAGATCGAAGAATTTGGTTGGGAGAAAATTCCTCATCCACCTTATTCTCCTGATCTTGCTCCTTCAGACTACCATTTGTTTCGTAGCTTACAGAATCATTTGGAAGAAACAGCTTTTGTAACACAGGAAGAGGTTAAAACTGACATTTGTGAGTTCTTCGAATCAAAGCCAAAAGAATTTTACAGAAATGGAATTAGTAAGCATTAATAGATGGAAGGAAGTCACCAGATAATCAGGAAAATACATTGTTGATTGAATCTGTAATTAAATGTAACATTTGGTCACTTGTTTTCTTTATTCAAAATTCGGGCAGAATTTATGGGATGACCTGATATATTAAATTTGTTATAACTGATCCATACATATAGGTATTTGATGCATTTAGAATTTATTAATTCTATATTCTGAATTTTTATGATGGATTCAAGGTATGTGACGTCTTAGAAAAGCTATGGAGCATAAAATCAACGTTAGTTCCGATAATTAATAGCGCAAAAGGCTCTTGCAATGAGGTTAATTGTGTTTAAAATCTGCTCAATAATTGATACAACACAGACCATTATGTATTTTATTATATTTAATTTTGCGGCCCTGCAACCACTTGTGGAATATAGGGCTGCACTCAGCTCAAATGTTACTGGTGGGGGTTCACAAAGAAGTTGTTAAGATACATTTTCATTCCCCTCCCACAATTACTATGCCCCGCCCTTGGCCGATCATGTGATTATTAATGGCCAATCAGCGAAAAAACTTTTTTTTTTTTTTTTTTTTTTTTTCGGAGAATCAGGAAATATGTACTTCTGACTTGTGAGTAAAGACAATCTTTCACAAAAACTTCTAGTTTTTCTTTTTCGTGTCACAGAGGAGTTATATAACACATTTATATTGGCGTATTTTCGCTTTTAGAAAATAAAAAATTTCATATCTTGGTCCTTTATTTTATTTATTTATAAATAATTGGTTAGGTACCTACTTCGACGGCTAGATAAAGTCAAGGCTGTCCAAACTTCATTTAGAAGTGCACAAAGAAAAAAGAAAAAAAGTATTAAAAGAAAAAAAGAAAAATGAAAGGAAGAGAGAACATGCAGAATGCATAAAACGAAGGAGAAAAAAATTTGTTCTTTGGTAAGGTTTGAAACTGCACCCGTCTTTGTAGCAGAAAAAATTTTAAAAAAATGCGCAGTGTATGAGAAAAGAAAGAAGGAAAGTAATAATTTACATAGTGTAGAAAAAGATTGAAAGAAAGAAACGAAGAAAGAATAAATGAATGCTATACACGGTGCATGTAGAAAGAAAAAGAAAATACACAGTGTAGAAGAAAGAAAGAAAGAAAGAAAGAAAGAAAGAAAGAAAGAAAGAAATGAAATACACGTCGTAGAAGAGGAAAGAAAAAAATAAATTATACAGACAGTACGGTAGAAAAAAAGAAAGAACGAATAAAAGAAAAAAATGAATGAATGTTATGGGCAGTGTATAAAATAAACGAGAAAGAAAGAAAGAAAGAAAGAAAGAAAGAAATGAAATACACGTCGTAGAAGAGGAAGGAAAGAATAAATTATACAGACAGTACGAAAGAAAAAAAGAAAGAACGAATAAAAGAAAAAATGAATGAATGTTATGGGCAGTGTATAAAATAAACGAGAAAGAAAGAAAGAAAGAAAGAAAGAAAGAAAGAAAGAAAGAAAGAAAGAAAGAAAGAAAGAAAAAAAAAATAGTACGAACGTCGAAGAACGAATAAAAGAAAAATGAAAGAATAAATTAAACAGACAGTACGAAAGAAAAAAAAAGAAAGAACGAATAAAAAAAAAAATGAATGAATGTTATGGGAAGGTGTATAAAATAAACGAAAAAAGAAAGAAAATAAAAGAAAAAAGAATGAGAAAGAATAAAAAGAAAGAAAGAAAGAAAGAAAGAAAGAAAGAAAGAAAGAAGAACGGTGAAAAAATTTTGAAAGTAAAAAGAAAAATGGAAAGAAAGAAAAAGTCCAGTGTATAAGCGGAAAGAGGGGATGAAAAAAGAATAAAAAGAATGAAAGAAAGAAAGAACAAAAGAAATAGTAATCGTACAAGACGAAAGAAAGAAGACTGAAAGAAAAAAATGACGTAATCAATTTTGAATACTTAACAAATCGAAATATTACGGCGCCAATTGTCGAGTGCAAAATCTCTGAACTATCTTAAATTGCAAAATGCCTCCAATTGCTCTGCTAAGATAAGTAGATCCATGTTTTTTTAAGGGCATTTGTGTGAAGCGAACGCAAACTGGCGTAGCCAGCGTTTGAATTCATTTCTCTGACTCCATTACCCGTGCAGTAAACCCGTTACTCTGCCCGTCTCATTTGAAATATGCAAAAAGAAAGAAAGAAAGAAAAAGTAAAAGAAAGAAAAAATTTGAAAAGGAAGAAGAAAAATGAGAAAAGAAAGAAAGAAAAATAAAAATAAAACAAGAAATGAGAAAATAAAGAATGAAAAAGCAAGCAAAAGAAAGAAAGAAAAAAGAAAGAAAGAAAAAGTAAAAAAAAGAAAAAATCGGAAAGAAAGGACAAAATGAAAGGAAGAAAAAAGTTAAAGAAAGAAAGAAATGAGGAAATAAAGAAAGAAAGAAATGAAGAAAGAAAGAAAGAAAGAACTAAACAATAACATAATAAGTATCAGAAATAGAGGGAAAGATAGAAGGAAATACAAATAGTAAGCGGTAAATGAGATGGGTGTTACTTGAAAAAGGAACTGAATAGATTCAAGGAAAGGAAAAAATAAAAAAAGAATGAAAGAAAGAAAGAAAGAAAGAAAGAAAGAAAATTGAACAGCGTGGGAGTAGAAAATATAAAAGATCGAGTTTGCATTGATGTATAACGAGTTTTGTATAGTTCTAGAGAAAGGGAGAGAGAGAGAAAGAGAGAGAGAGAAAGAAAGAGAGAAAGAGAAAGAAAGAAATAAAGAGAGAAAGAGAGAGAAAGAAAGAGAGAGAGAAAGAGAGAAAGAAAGAGAGAGAGAAAGAGAGAAAGAGCGAAAGAAAGAGAGAGAGAGAGAGAGAAAGAGAAAGCGTACAGCAAAAAGTTGTCGTCAAAGAGTAACAAAAACTACACTTGCATGTCCTCACACACACGACATATTTATTTCATTTCGACTGGAATCGTATTAAGCGGAAAAATCTGCAAAAATAATTAGTCTATAAATATTCATTCATATAGTTATATAAAGAGCGAAAGTGTAAATTACGCAAAATCACGCAAATATATATATATATATATATATATATATATATATATATATATATATATATATATATATATAGTGGATACCCGTGTTTGAGTAGACGCCTTGTTTATTAAAATCTGTGTATTAGCGCTACTGACTCGAGAACACTTAAGAAAGAAAACTTAAGAAAGAAAACGTGTTCTCCAGCAAGGTTCTAATCTGAGCCCCACTTTTTAGGGGATACCACCGTAAGATTCGGGCTGCTTTCAACTGCTTGACCACAGTGGGGGTTTCTAGTTACACTATCATGAAACAGAAGATTGCTGGGCTGTGACTCTCCCCGTGCCTGGACGGTCTAATGTACGCCTGTGGCTTCTCCTACCAAAAGGGACCCAAGAACACTTTTTTTTTTATTAAATTTTCCAGAGTGCGCAGGTCGGTAAACGTAATACGTACTGTTAATAAAAAAAAGCAGTTATACGCTATTAATAACGTTTGAAGCAATTTCTCGTGCAACTCAGAGAACCTAATATACATTATAACATGCAAGGTTTGTCACGAACAGTAAATTGGTCAAACCAGCCGGACACTCCGACAGTTTATCACCAACAAATTAGGGATCCCACACTCGAAAAATATCCCGTCGCCAACATATAGAGGAATGCGGTAGACGAAATCTGCCAAATTTTAATATCTTCCCATTCTACCAATGCGACTACAAAACCACCGGACAAAAGTGCATTAAAAAAGAAACAGTATATTGAACCCAAAATTTAATTCATTGCATAAACCAGAGATACGTTCTTCAAATTAGATTATTTTTTTCTGAAAATACACGTGTAAGTAAAACAAAATTAATAAATAAATAATTTAATTTGATAATTCTATGCAAACATACATATATTATAAATATTATATATAAAAAATATATAAAAAAATTAAGAATTCCACACTCAAAAATACTCAAAAAATGTTTTTCTTTTTGAATTTGTAGGTCTGGTGAATTGGATCGTGATTCCAATTCCAATGTAATAAATTATATAAATGGAATATTAATGTTTGAGCCTTTTATATTATATTCTTGTTCTGTCCTGGACATTAAGTTCTTTTGAAATTTATATATATATATATATATATATATATATATATATATATATATATTGACCATTATTATATATATATATATATATATATATATATATATATATATATATTGACAACTATTATTATTATTATTATATATATATATATATATATATATATGGGTTATTAATGCCGAAATCTAAATATTTTGAACAATTTTATGGCTTCAACTAAAGATAAAATAAATTATTGGTAAGTTTACTATAAATATGTATTGTTGGTAATTTTACTGTAAGTATGTATTGCCTATTTGCCCAAACCTGGGATCCTAACAGGTGCTACCACTCCGAGTCAAGGTGGACCTGGGAACTGACATCCATTAAACATGGCACGTGGACCTAGAACAGTCTACCCCAATAAGCGAAATAAAGAGTTCAGTTCGACATTCCAACTACCTGAAGAAGGCCGGAGCATACAACGGCCGAAACGTTGTAAAAGATATGGCGACAAAGATGAGGACAATAGTCCGAATAATGTAAATAGTGTTGAAACTTTATATTTCAGTTTCAACTCAGGATGCCATGCACCTTGTTGATCGACTTGGCGCTTTTTTTTTTTTTTTTTAGTTTTTGTTTTTAATAGGAGTAGATAGTCTTTCCTATCGCCTGGTCAATACTCCCCCTTCTCTTGAACAGGAGTAGAGGTGTATCTATTGTTTCCTGTTTAGAAAGAGGTTCCCGGATCCTTTCCTTTTCTCTGGCCTCATTAGTAGGGCTGTCGTCTATCTCTTGTGAAGTGTGCGGTTTGTGGCAACGTCTCTTCATACTGAAAGTACTGGGTTGGCAATTTTCTAGTTGCTGTTCCCGACTAATAGTTAGGAGCCTGAAATCTTGCGTAGCATCTTGAGAGGTTGCTCTGAACAACAGTTGCATAACATCGGGGTTCCTGCAATGCCAAGTCACGCATGGAAGTGTGTAACTGCACGCACCTCCGGTGGGCTACCCTTTGGTCACATTATTTTGCAGTCTGCGCCAATTCCTTTCTGCCCATATCACATATGATGACCGTCTGAAACTATTACATTTGTCCTTTTTCTTGCTGGCATAACTCAACATGACCATAAACAACCAAAAATATAAACTTGAACCAGCTACAAAATCACCTAAACCCTTTAACATTTCCTTCTCCAACATCCGTAGTATTCGTACCAACTTTTGCAGTTTGGAATCGTACCTCTTCGAAAAGTCTCCTGATATACTAGTTCTCGGCTAGACTAACCTTAACACGTCAATCCCTTTATAATCCGGTTACTTTCCTCCCCTTAAAAAGGACTCTAAAATCCACATGCATGGCCTGGGAGTCTATGTCCGTTATCATCTTCCGCTGGCTTGGGAACTCTCTTTGGAATCTCCAGACCATTCGTATATGTGATTTCATCTATCTCTTCTCAAGTCAGTAAACTATCTCTTTTTTTTTTTTTCTACCGTTCCTCTTCCTCTCAAAACTAAACAAAATAGCATTTCCGATAATATAGACAAGGCCATCTCTCTACATCCGTTTGCCAACATATTCGTGTTCGGTGAATTTAACGCCCATCATACCATGTGGCTTAAACACTCTGTAACTGACCTCACTGACATCCAAACCCTTAACTTTTCAATCACTCAGTCCCTCGCGTAAGTGGTTGATTTCCCCCAGTAGATCTCTGTTTTATCTCCATCCCTGACTCTTGTCGCGCTACATAGCTCTGCCTTCTTTGCAACTCTGATCACGCCGTAGTGTTTAACATATCCTTCCACTTCCGCTTCAGCCAAACACTTCATACTAATAGAATATCTTTCTGTTATCAACGCGCAGACTGGAACTCGTTCCGTGATTTCCTTCGCGGCGTCCCTTGGAGCGTGGTTTTTAATCACCCCGTTCAAAAATTGCGTCAGAGATAACCTCCTGGGTAAAAGCCAGCATCAAGGCCTTCTTCCCAGCAAGGAAATAGAAAGTTAACTCGCGCTATTCTCCTTGGTTCTCAGCTGCTATCTTCTTGGCAACTTATATGTTGATGTTACCTGCGACACTGTTAGTAAAATTGTCCATTTCTTTTTCTCACGAGGCCCAGTGCTCCGATTACTATTGGTACAGTCTCAGTCTTCATTCACCTCGGTCTCCAGGTCCTTGTATTTGGACAATTTTTCATGGAGTTGTTTCTCTCAGATGGTACTGTTATGTCAATAAGCATACATTTCCTTAATTTCTTGTCTTTTATGATAATATCAGGAATGTTTTGTCATTTTGAATTGGCATATCCTAGAGGATAGTTACATTGTTATTTTGGGTAACTGTGTCTAGTTGGTGATCATACCATCTCTCAGTGGTTTCGATTTTGTGCTTCTTGCATATCTTCCAGTGCACATATGTCGCTACCTTGCTATGTGTGTGGGTATATTCATTTTTTGCTAGTTGCAGACATCTTGAGATAATATAGTCGATAGTTTCATCATATTTTCCATAGATCCCGCCTTTCGAGTTACTTCCATCCATGATTATATGACAGTGGTAGGATCTGGTTGCGAGGCTTAGGTCTTCTGTCTCAGCTTTCAGCCCGGTGCTCCTCAGCCACTGATGTGTTTTCTGTTGGCCCACATCTGCTTTTTTCGTTCTTTTTAGGTATTTGCTATGCAACGCCTTGTCCTTCCAGTTTCTTTTTGTAATTTCATTTGGCCATGTTGTCTTGCTTTCTGTTTTACTCGGTTGGTGTAGATAGTATTCGCTTTGTTTTTTTGTTTTTTTTTTTGTTGGTAGGATTTCAGGTACATTAAGTTGTTTCTTGAAGAGTGCAGTTCCTTTATTGATGGAGTGGATTTGGTGTTTTATTATTTGTAGGAGAGGGTCATTGGTTTTTGTGAGGTAGCCTTCCAATCCGATTGTTATAGTTTTTAGAGTTGAACTAAGTTGGATTAGACCTCGGCCTCCTAAAGCTCTTGGTACGTACAGCCTATCAACATCTGATTTCGGGTGGTACATCCTTATTTGGGGAAGCATTTTTCTGATCATGGCATCCAATCTTTTAATATCATTCAACTTCCATTTAATAATATTGGAGCTGTATGTTACTACGGTTATAACTAAGCTGTTGATAGCCTTCATTTTATTGGCTCCATTTAGTTCGCTTTCTAGTATCAAACACATTCTCCTATAATATTACTTTCAGATCTTTTTCTTCATAATTGAGCGTTGTATTCCATTCCTAAATATTTGCATCTACCATATTGGTCTAGTTTCTTAATCTTGTTGATATCAAGGTCTAAATCCATAGTTTCCTTTATTTTACCGCCTTTGAAGGTGGCTTTGGCACAATTGTCGATTCCGAACTCCATCCTAATGTCTTCGCTGAAGGTTTTGACAGTGGTGAGTAGGGTTTTTTTTTTCTGCTGGTTGCCATCCTTGGCAAACGTTTTAAAATCATCAATATAGAATTCTGGGATTTGTATCCGTAGCTACCGTTGTTCAATCGGCAAGTGAGTGGCGCTAATACAAGACAGAAGGGTGGTGGTGACAATGAATCTCCATGGAATATCCCACTTTGGATGTTGATTGGTCTCGATGTTAATGACCCGTTTGTATGCTTTAAATTTAATGTAGTCATTGAGTTTTTCATGCTCTCCGTTATGAATTTGACCGTTTTGGGACATACTCTGTATATTTTCAGCCTCTCCTTTATCCATGAGTGCAGAACATTGTCGAACGCCTTTCTGTGGTCGATCCATAATGTCGATAAGTTTCTTTTTTTGTTTTCACCTCTTTCAATATTGTTCTGTGGATAATTAGTTGGCACACGTAACTTCATTGCACTCATAACTTCCCCTTTTTACGTACTTTCTGTTCTGTTGGGATTATTATTATTATTATTATTATTATTATTGTTGTTTTTATTTCCTTTGATTTCTGGCGTTCTTTCCGGGTTCCGCCCAGAGATCTAAGGTTAGAAATGGCATCATGACACTTTCCACTAACAAAAAAAAAAAAAAATTACATAGATATAGCCCTTCATAAAGTGTTGGCTGTACTTGTCAAAACAATTTTTTGTATTTCTTTCAGGCATGGGTTTCCAGGAATCCCTTCAATTAGTCTCCTGGAATCTTTTCCAATCAATCCTCGGACTTCAACTACAACAGGGATTTTGATGTTCCCATGTGCCACATTTTTTAGATTTCAAGGTCCTTGTATTTTGACAGCTTTTTGAATATCTTCAAAGATACATTGCAGTCTACAGGGACTGCCATATCAATAAGGAGGCGCATTTTTGTTTGTGATCTTTAATAACAATGTCTGGGCAGTTGGCTTTGAGTGTTCTGTCAGTGTGTATTGTGTAGTCCCATAGAATTGTAACATGTCCTATTTCTGTAGCCGGGTCTGGGTGGTGTTCATACCAGTTATTATTATTATTATTATTATTATTATTATTTCCTTTCTTTCCGGGTCCTGACCAAAAATGGCATCATGTCATTTTCCACTGAGCAAAAAAAAAAAAGAAAAAGAAAGAAAGAAATAAAAAACAACCCAAAACCATACATATTTTACATAGATAAAGACCTTCGTAAGGTGTGGGCTGGACTTGTGAGAACAATTTTTCAGGCAACGAGTCTATCGGAACCTTTTCCAGTCAATCCAAGGAGCTACAACTTAAATTATTGATGCCCTCATGTACCACATTTTTGAGATTTCGATTTCAAGGTACTTGTATTTTGATAGGTTCTTGAAGACTTTCAAAGGTACGTTACAATCTACAGGGACTGCCACGTCAGTAAGAAATAACATTTTGTTTTTGATCACGATGCCTGAACAATTAGCTTTCATTATTCTGTCTGTGTGTATTGTAAAGTATCATAAAAATTGTTACAGGTCCAATCTTTTTAACTGGTTCTGGGTGATGTTCATACCAGTTTCCTTTCCATGAAAGTGGCATATCTTCCAGTGCAGATATTTGCACACTCTATCATGCTGAGTTTTATATTCAGTGGGTGGCAACACAGCGGAATCTGATACAAGATTGTCAAATGTTTCTGGATATTTATCACGAAATCTGCATTTCGGTTTGACACAATTTTTCAATATGTCTGCTTAGTAATTTATAGTTAGTAAACATTTGTCTTGCGTAACAAGAATAAAACCTTCAGTTTCAGCTTCTAACTGATGAATACCAATGATGGGTACAGGGTTTGATTAGATCAGCTTGTTTGATACGGGCAGAGTATTGACAATGAATAAGCTTATCTGCATTTAGCACATTTTTTTTGCTTTGTTTCGTAGGTTCTTTACCGCTGCAGTAGATGTATTATGGTTTACTTGCACTTGTCCATCCATTTGAAATTCCCTTTTGAATTTGTTGGCTTCATTTATAAGTGAATAAAGTTTCTTATTTCTTTCATGTTCTTTGACAGAAATCATCACCCAGTCTTCTGTAGTTCTCAGCTATCTTTGTTCCCGGGTATTTTTGAAGACCGAGTGTGGTGGTTTTGTAGGGCAATTCTTGTTTTTCTAATCCTGTGCCTCCTTCGGATCTGGACACATACGGACGATCAACATCAGCCTTAGGACGATGCATGCGGTGGCAAGTGTGAAGCTTTCTCGTTTTGATAATCCATTCGCTTAATTTCAGGAATGGTCAAATTAAGGACGTTGAAACTATTACAGCACAGGGACAGCCAAAATGTTTATGGCTAATATTTTGTTTTGTGATTTCCATTCTGTATTTAACACCATATGCACACGCCTGTAGTACTCCTTTCTTACTTTCTCATTCATTTGGCTATGCTGTATTCAATCTCCTTCGCTGACTCATAAGCTTCTTCTTGTTTCAGTTTCCTAATATTTGTAACAAAATCAAGATCTGTTGAGGGTTTTTGTTATTGTTGTTGTTGTAATTCTCTCTTTCTTGAATGTTACTTTTGCACATTTATCTAATCGGTGAAACATTATTATTATCATTATTATTATTTTTATTTTCTTTGATTTCTGGCATTTACACATTTCTTTCCGGGTCCCGTCCAGGGACCTAAGGTTAGAAATGACACTTTCCACTGACAAAAAAAAAATAAAAATAAATAAATAAATTACATAGATAAAGCCCTTCGTAAGGTGTGGGCTGTACTTGTCAGAACAATTTTTTGTATCTCCTTGAGGCATGGACTTCCAGGAATCCCTTCAATTAGTCTACTGCAATCTTTTCCAGCCAGTCGTAGGGCTCCAACTACAACAGGGATTGTTCATGTTCCCATATGCCACATTTTCGAGATTTCTATTTCAAGGTCCTTGTATTTTGACAACTTTTTGAATATCTTCAAAGATACATTGCAGTCAGCAAGGAATTTCCATGTCAATAAGGAGGCACCGTTTTTGTTTGTGGTCTTTAATAACAATATCTGGCCGATTGGCCTTGATTGTTCTGTCAGTGTGTATTGTGTAGTCCCATAGAATTGTAACAGGTCCTATCTCCGTAACCGGGTCTGGGTGGTGTTCATACAAGTTTCTTTCAGTTTCCTTCCCGTAGAAGTTGCAGATTTTTATCATTATTATTATTATTATTTCCTTTGATTTCTGATCTATACTCATTTCCTCCCGGATCCAAACTAGAGATTTAAATTCAAAATGGTATTATTCAAGTAAACTTTTTATAAAATAAAAATTAAAAAAGCAACCTAAAATCACACACATTTATATAAATAAAGCCCTTCATAAGATTAAAGCTCTACTTGGGAGTACATTTTTTGAATTTCTTTATTATTAATTATAGTTTCTTATTTCTACAATATTATTTTTTGTTATTAATGTATTTCTTTATTATTATCATTATTATTATTATTAAATCATTATTATTATTGAATGACTTCTTTATTATTATTACATTTATTATTTATTTATTCTCATAATTATTGCTATTATTATTATTATTATTATTATTATTTCCTGTTTTATACTCATTTCCTTCCGGGTCGCAACCAGAGGCCTAAGGTCAGAAATGGCATCACGACATTTTTCCACTGAACATTAGTGCAAAAATCCAACAAGCACATAAGCATTTTACATGGACAAAGCCCTATGTAGAGAGTCAGCTTTGAATGTGATGACAATTTTTTTTTTATTTCTTTAAGGCGTGGAACCAAAAGCAAGTTGAAGAAAACTGAAGCCAAAAGCAAGTAGAAGAAAGTTGGATCCAAAAGTGTTATGATGACATTTCTAACCTTAGGTCCCTGGGCGGGACCCGGAAAGAAATCTGTAAACGCCAGATATCAAAGGAAATAATAATAATAATAACTCCATAAATAACATAGGCAATAATAAGCTCATACAAAATAAAGTACTATACCTTTTTATTGAAATGGTTTGCATCATTAATGATAAGGATATTTTTGATGAGCTGTAACAATGACATTGATATTTGGTTGGAAATTGGTGAGTTTTAGACTTAAGTCACTACGCTCTTTCAGACGAGTGTTTCTCTGTAAGACTCTTTGTATTAAAAATGAATATATTTTATATTGAACGTAGTATTTCAAATGAAAAATTTCAATTTGACGTTTTTTTTTAACATTGTGCTGCCAGTACAACGGCAGTGAGTGAACTCGTTAAATATCAATCCGAAATGTCTATCAGCAAATTGTATTTTACTGTATTATTTTACGTATTCACCTTTCTTGAATTATACTGTTCAGTTTTTTTTTTTTTTTTTTTTTTTAATTATTTTAATTTTTTTTTTGAACATTTAATCAATTCCCCCCGGTATTATCAACCCCTTTTTAACTCCTTACGCATTTATCGA
Source organism: Acanthosepion pharaonis (assembly GCA_903632075.3). Classification (NCBI taxonomy): domain Eukaryota; kingdom Metazoa; phylum Mollusca; class Cephalopoda; order Sepiida; family Sepiidae; genus Acanthosepion; species Acanthosepion pharaonis. The sequence goes on from CAHIKZ030005396.1 coordinate 421,785, forward strand.
CTCCTGTATATTTGCATGAGTTCCCTGGAGTCAATATCGAATATTTTGGGGAATCCTGTGTCTGCGTGACAAAAACAAACAAAAGTGACATTGTATTTTATATAAAATAAAACTTGAAATGATTTCAATAAAGACTTAAGCGAAAATAATTGCTGTGATTTACTGTATAAGATAATAAATTTGCTCAATGGCGGAGAGTGTTTTGGATGTACACAATGTCAGTGATCAAGGCAAAATGTTTTTTTTTCGTTTTATTATTATTATTATTATTATTGAGTCTGTTGTTTTATGGGACATAAAGGATAGAGTGCCACTAAACTATTCTTGTTAGCTGTTTGGTTGAATAGGAATAGAAATGAAAACAAACAACAGATGTGAGACAAATCATAAATTAATAATTCCGTTGCTAAATATCAAGGGTTGATTTCTAGACGAGATCGAATAATTAATGAGGAATTTAAAAAAAAAAAGAAAGAAGGTTACAGAATGATATGTATCGAATGAAGAAAAGGAAATAAAAAAATAAGTTTAAGAAGAAAAAAAGAATGAAAGAAAGAAACGCAGACAGAAAGAAAATGTTAAGATGTGATATATAAAAAAGAAAGAAAGAAAGAAAGAACGAACGAAAGGCGTCATATATAAAAGGAGTGGAAATGAAAGAAAGAAGCAAATGGAAATGTTAAGACAGAAAAAACAAACAAACAACGAAAAAGGAAAGTTGTGATATGTAACAAATCGAATGGAATGAGAGAAACAAAAAGATCATGGCTGAAAATGAGGAGGAAGGAAGGGAGGAAAGAGGGAAATAAAAGGAGAGCAAGGAAGGAAGGGTGAGAGAAGGAAGGAAGGAAGGAAGGAAGGAGAGAAGGAAGGAAGGACAGAAGTAAGGAAGCAAAGAAAGAGAGAAAGAAAGAAGTAAGGAAGGAGAAGGGAGGAAGCAAGGAAAGAAGCAAGGAAAGAAGGAAGGAAATAATAGGAGAGCAAGGAAGGAAGGGAAAGAGAAAGAAGGAAGGAAGGAAGGAAGGAAGGAAGGAAGGAAGGAAGGAAAGACAGAAGTAAGGAAGGAAGCAAGGAAGGAGAGAAGGAATGAAGGAAGGAAGGACAGAAGTAAAGAAGGAAAGAAAGAGAGAAAGAAAGAAAGAAGGAAGGAAGGAAGAAAGAAAGGAAGGAAGGAAATTTTAGGAGAGCAAGGAAGGAAGGGTGAGAGAAGGAAGGAAGGAAGGAAGGAAGGAAGGAAGGAAGGAAGGGAGGAAGGACAGAAGTAAGGAAGGAATGAAAGAGAGAAAGAAAGAAGGAAGGAAGGAGAGAAGGAAGGAAGGAAATAATAGGAGAGCAAGGAAGGAAGGGAAAGAAGGAAGGAAGGAAGGAAAGAAAGAAAGAGAGAAAGAAGGAAGGAATGAAGGAAGGAAGGACAGAAGTAAGGAAGGAAAGAAAGAGAGAAAGAAAGAAGAAAGGAAGGAGAGAAAGAAGGAAGAAAAAGTTAAGATGTGATATATAAAAAAGAAAGAAAGAAAGAAAGAACGAAAGGCGTCATATATAAAAGGAGTGGAAGTGAAAGAAAGAAGCAAATGGAGATGTTAAGACAGAAAAAACAAATAAACAACGAAAAAGGAAAGTCGTGATATGTAACAAATCGAATGGAATGAGAGAAACAAAAAGATCATGGCTGAAAATGAGAAGGAAGGAAGGAAAGAGGGAAATAAAAGGAGAGCAAGAAAGGAAGGGTGAGAGAAGGAAGGAATGAAGGAAGGAAGGAAGGAAGGAAGGAAAGAAAGAAAGAAAGAAAGAAAGAAGGGAAAGATAGAAGGAAGGAAGGAAGGAAGGAAGGAAGGAAGGAAGGAAGGAGGAAATAATAGGAGAGCAAGGAAGGAAGGGTGAGAGAAGGAAGGAAGGAGAGAAGGAAGGAAGGAAAGAAAGACAGAAGGAAGGAAGAAAGGAGGAAGGAAGGAAGGAAGGAAGGAAGGAAGGAAGGAAGGAGAGAAGGAATGAAGGGAGAAAGATCTTAACAAAAGCAATCTAGAAAGAAAGAAATATGTGATATATAACAAAATGAAAAAAATATCTCTAGAATAAATAAGTTCTTGTAAACATTTCTTACAGAAATTGATATTTTAATCTGAAGTTCATATTTACTGCCAAAAAACATGCATATCCCGTAAGGATTACCAACATCGATTGATTAATACCAATTTTACTGCTATAACATTGAAATTTGTTTAACAAATTCACTCCAAAGAAGGCAATAAAACCACTAAGACGCATTATTAAAACGACAAAACAATAAAAGAAAAAGAATTAAGGACACAGAAGATAGTGATTGACATTGCCTTTACACTTTTGAAGATTACGGTTAACTGGAAAGCAAGAAGCCGAAAGAGAGCTCCACAAGCGAGAAGTGCGAGAGAAGAAACTGTTAGTGTAGAACTTACGATTACATCTAGCCATTTCAACAGTAAAATGATGTAACCTTGGCGCCAATCTAGTCAGTCAGTTAAGTGCCACACGTGATACACGCTTGGGCGATCATGTATCTTTCGATACATGACTGACGAGGCAGAAGATTTTTCCCGCAGTAGGTTGCCATTTCTTTCTGCTGGTTGCCAACCAAGGCTAAAGAATCTAGTCTGTTCTGCCATTCAACTCATAGTCAGGGGGAAAAGAGATGGATTCATACCTTTCCCATGGGTATTTGTGCATAAGTGAATCGAATGAACTCGACTGGTATTCGAACTCGGCTCTCCGAATTTTCATTCCGAGACGATATGCATTACATCATAACGCACATTTAGTACCGTACTTAAATTCATAAAGTCGAGATACCTTAGAGGAAAGTTCAATTACTGAGTGACTGATACTGAGATGCAAGGTCATGACCAATAAAATTGCAGATTCTTCTTTGGATTTTATCAAGAATCTCTAAAGATATAGCAGAAGCACCAGACCAGACCATGTTCAATGCGTGGACGAATGGTAGTCATAAGAATATTTAAGACAGGTTCTGTCGAAAAAAGTTGTCTCCCTGTTTAAGGGCCAGAAAGAAAGACACGGGAGACGAAGGTAGGTTGAAAAAGTGTATCGAAATAACAGATATATACAAAGCAAGAGTGTTAGTAATAAGCAGTTAAAAGTGTACGTCCGAACGGTAGGTTAACACTGCGTCTCCGCTTTCTCAACCTACTGCCTCACAACTCTATATTTAACAGTCCCCCCACGAGGAATGTATGTGGCACAAGGCCGAGTTTAACGTGGGTTTCTCCGAGCCCGTAGGCTCGGCCAAAAATATCCCCTTTGAACCCGCATAAGCGGGTTCGGGATCTGTCCACCTTCCCGGACGAAACATTGCTCTCCGGCAAAGCCTCGTCCGGATTCCTCTCTGCCAAAGCAGACAGTTCGACAGAAGTCGCACACAGTCAGAGACTGCTCAACGACTCTCGCCAAGAAGTCTCGTAGTTATGAGAGGAAGAAGAGTTCATTTTACTGTAGGTGTCCACCACAACACTATCACGACACATTGAACCAAAACTAGCAATTGATTCAATATCATCTTTCCACTTCGTATCAGCAGATAACGATAGTAATAATATCGAGTTGTTTAATGAAATCTAACATAGTGGTTATCGATATGAACATAATATTTGCTATTATTATTTATTATCATTATTAGATGAGTGTAACAATATCATGTGATATTCATGACTTCCAGGTCGGCAATGACAATGACATGCTGGAGATAAAACATTTCTAAAGATAAGTGACTCTGAAACAAAGAGCAGAGATGCGGACTAATTGTTATACAATGGAAATAAGTGCACACGCAGAGGCATTCAAACACGCACGCAGACACACATGCAACGAATTGTCTATGGGAAAATCATTGTAGTTAATACTGTCATTTAAAGGAAACATTTAATTGTAACGGATGCTTAAAGATAACAGAAGCACTTTTTATAAAACAGTATACAGCAACACACTACATTAGTCACAACTAACTGGAGAGTATTATCATGGTTCCCCAGTATGGAATTACTGCTACATCTATTAGACATGAATTTATATTAACAGCAAACTCCTTGAAGATGATTATTAATTAATCGAAAATGTCTTCGACAATAATCAATACAGGATAGTTTCTACACACTCCTAATGGTCATAAAAGAAAACCTATAAAGCCACAATAAAAAAACAACAATATATATATATATTGTGTATATATATGTATATTGTATATATATATATTGTATATATATTGCATATATATTGCATATATATAAATGTATATTTATATATGTATATATATATACATATTAAATATACATATGGTTTTCGGACAGTCTTCCGGTAAATGTTATTTAATACTGTTTTTAAACAACATTAAATCATCTATAAATAACAACGTTAAACATAAAAATGTCTTTAATAAAATATATATATATATATATATATATATATATATATATATATATATATATATTATGCCTATACAGCACACTTTTTTGATGAAAACAGATTTGGATAGATAGATAGATAGATATTAAAACACGGATAAAGTGAGGGATAGGAAGGAGATAAGAACGGTATTCGAAGATATTTTTTTACATAGATAGAAAGAACACACACACAAACAAGCACACACACACATATATACACACAGATATATATATATATATATACATACATATATATATATATATACACAACACACACACATAGATAGATTTTTAAATCAAGAGAGAGATATGAAAGAGATGATTATCCTAGAGAAATATATTAACCACAAATAGATATTAAGCACACACACACACACATATATATATATATATATATATATATATATATATATAAAGAGAGAGAAAAGAGAGAGAGAAAGAGATGAACAGAACAAGATAGTTTGAATAGAATGAGATAGATAGATAGATAGATAGATAGATAGATAGATAGATAGATAGATAGATAGATAGATAGATTTGTATGGTGGAAAGCTTCCGTGCATCCACACCCTTTTCAACATTAATCATTTCATTCACCCACGTAAGCAGATTTGAATGACTGACAAAATTTCTGCAGTTTTTCTTTTTATGATTAATAAAACGTTGAGCGTGACAAGATTTTTTTTTTTAACGAAGAAAACATCTTCCACTCTTGTTTATATGCAGACGTCGTTTCTTTTTCAAACAGCGATAGTTTTTAATTTTAGGCGACATTATAATATTACCACCGTAAGAATGAAAATAACCAGATTGTTGAATTTAGAAAATTATTTGTATGCCTAACAACAGAAGTTTTCCTTTCCGTGTTTTCTATCAGTATTGTGAAATCTGCCTAGCTTATCTTATATTGTTAAGATTGTAGCTGCCAGTAATAAATCCTGGTAAGGCTTCTAATTCTCTCGGAATCGTCTATCTTATTGATAGATGCAAATGATCTAGATAGATAGAGAGATAGATAGATAATGAGAGAGATAGGAAATATATAGGAACAGTATTCGAAAGATTTATAGATAGATAGATAGATAGATAGATAGATAGATAGATAGATAGATAGATAGATAGGCACAGAGAGAGAGAGAGATAGGAAAGATATAAGAACATTATTAGATAGATAGATAGATAGATAGATAGATAGATAGATAGATAGATAGATAGATAGGCACAGAGAGAGAGAGAGAGAGAGAGGAAAGATATAAGATAGATAGATAGATAGATAGATAGATAGATAGATAGATAGATAGATAGGCACAGAGAGAGAGAGAGAGATAGGAAAGATATAAGAACAGTATTCGACAGATAGATAGATAGATAGATAGATAGATAGATAGATAGATAGATAGATAGGCACAGAGAGAGAGAGAGGAAAGATATAAGAACATTATTAGATAGATAGGCACAGAGAGAGAGAGAGAGAGAGAGGAAAGATATAAGAACATTATTAGATAGATAGATAGATAGATAGATAGATAGATAGATAGATAGATAGATAGGCACAGAGAGAGAGAGATAGGAAAGATATAAGAACAGTATTCGACAGATAGATAGATAGATAGATAGATAGATAGATAGATAGAGAGAGAGATAGGAAAGATATAAAAACAGTATTAGATAGATAGATAGATAGATAGATAGATAGATAGATAGATAGATAGATAGATATTAACCACAGATAAAGAGAGAGATAGGAAATATATAGGAACAGTATTCGACAATATTCGACAGTATTCAACTCTGTGCAGCACCTCCCCCATTGTACTAAAGAGGGAGGGTAAGTGGATACCAACGCCAGAGTGACAGTGGTCGAGGGACTTGGCAATCAATTTTTATATTTGGCCTATATGTACACGTATGGCTACCCGACATTAAAAACGACCTCGTGGTTTGGGCGAGTAAATACTGAATCAAAGCATCGTATATGTTCTCTCTCCCTTGTAACGTTCTCTAGGATGTCTAAACCCGCTGATTCCAACCTTGTGTCGACACGTTATTCACTTGGTTAGTGTGGGTGATTGTGTAAATGAAGGATCAGAGTGTAGTATCTGTGTGACACTTACATATTGTATACATCTATAAACGTTATATATAGTGAGTATACAATTTTACATTGGAAAACGTTAAAAATAGAGAAGCAGCACTAAATTGTTTAAATATTTCAGTGTTCATGTGACCTTTATTTTTCAATATTCTAAACGTTTAGCTCCGAAGCCCCTGTCTTGTCCCAATTAAGAGAAAATCAATCTATGCAAAATTTTAAGTCAAGCGGATAACTGCATTTGACCTTCATCGACCTTGAAATTTGGAATTTTTCGTTCAGAAAGTCATTTTTTTTGTTCGGATAAAATTGTTATCTCTTATATAATTTTGTCTTAAATAATAATAAAAAAAAATTGTTCAGAGTTATTCTTGGTGGCAATAAATAAAATAGGGAAGGCAACGTGCAAAAACGGGGGCTGAGCACAGGTATATGGCATACAACTATTTTTTGTCGTCGACCGTGTTTGTAAATTTTTTTGTAATAACTTTTAAGCACTCTTTCATTTTGTTGTGCTGTTATGATATAGATCTTTCCCTGTTGTGCTGGTAGCCCTGACAAAGTTGTAAAACCAGTATTATAACCTATCCGTTTTTATAATATTACGTCCTTTTGTCACCAAATATAATGCTTTTGATGACTAATTCTTCCTTTTTTTTTCTTTAAGAACTCTTTGTGCAGGTACAAAGTGGCTTCTGTGACGCGTTCTTCCTATACCTGCAAATGGCGTCAACTTCTTCTGGTAGTTCATCACCCAAGTTAAGAAAACGATTTTCATATTACTCTTGTTGGCTACATTTCCAGTCAAATCATGAGAGCCAAACTACTCTCGAATCGGCAATTTGTAAGCGATTTTTACTACAATGTAGGGGTTTTAAATGATAATAAGAAGGAAAGCGTAGCATTAGTGATTCGGAAAACTGACCACTGCGTTGATAAGCTACTCAAACTCTGTTATAAATGGAAAGATTTACAGAAAAATTTGACTACTACTGCAGGCAAGGAAAAAGAAAAAAAGAGAATTTTTTGGGGGAAAAAAGATGGACGATCTCTTTGACATAGATGTTTTGGGACAGATAAAAATTGAAGAGAATATGAAGCGCTTCAGTGCCAAAAAGGACAAAATAGTTCAATGGTTGACGTAGATCAAAAACTAAAAAAAAAAACAAGGAAGAAAGAGCACTGAAGCACACTGCAATAGAAACTGCCAGAAAAAAAAGGACTTATGAAGAAACGGGACAAAATTTTGATACTCATCAGTTCTCTACATTAGAAACTGATGATTCAACATCAAGCAGCCAAAACATTTGTGGTGGTGACGACAGTGAAAATTTCTCTGACATCGTTCAGCAAATATAAGCAATTGCAACAACCGCTTAGCGACAACAGTTCCAGCAATTCGAGGTATACGTTTTTTTACTCCGAGTCTCGCTGAGATTTTTTGATAGGTGCAAATGGGTTAACATGACTGTTGAAGAAGCTTTCAGGCGTTATACTGAAAACCTGGTAATAAAATCGCACGTTTTTTTTAAACGCCTTAGAAAAAATTTAGAGAAGCCAGACACACAGAAATTATAGCACAGCAATTAGTGTTGCGCTGAAACATAAAGCTGCTACCAGCACTCAGCGGTGAAAAGATTGATATTGACCGGAAATAATAGTAAAATTTCAAGGCAAGGAGCAATTGTTGGGAGTCCGTGAAATAACAACATCTTCAGGAGAACAGCAAGCCGTGTCTGTTTACCAAGCAGTGGAGAAGTGGAGCATAACCGACAAAATTCAGGCACTTCGCTGTGATACGACAGCAAATAACACACGTCGAGTAAATAATGCCTGTAAAAATCTAGAAAATAGTTAAATCATGACTTGTATTTCCCTTGCCATCATGATATTTTTGAGTTAGTTTTGAAGAGCTGTTTCGACTTACTGATGGGTGCAACTTCTGGTCTAGACATAGAGTTTTTCAAAAGATTTCGAGAAACTTGGATGAAACTCAATAAGAAGGTTTACATAATTGCTAGTAACGAAGTGGCAGATGAATTTCACTCTGCCATTCTTGGATTTCTTGAATACCACCTTTCTACGCAGAAACAACAGTCAGGTGATTACTGAGAACCGTTGGAGTTAACGGTGATCTCCCTTGGCAGCATTCCGAAAAACAGGATATCGTTTCGTACACCAGGAGCTGTAAATCTTGCTAGGTGGATGACAAAAAAAAATTTATGCATTCAAGATATACCTCTTTCAAGAACAATTTCAGTTATCTCATGGCGAGAAGTCTTTAACCTATTAACTGCCAAATTTTTTAATGCGCATTTTTTGACTCAGACTTAGGAGTTTATTTATTCCTGATGTTTAATTTCAGTAGTTAGCATTGTCATTTTTATAGAAACTAGAACATCATACTTATTATAAAATCCAGGTTGTGTGTGTGTATGTGTCTGTACGTTTATATATTGGATCGGATTTCCTACATTTTTCAACCGATTTCAACAAAACTTCACAGGACTACGTAAAATTACCATGCGGTGGTTCTGACAGCGAAATTGGAAAAACACAATTGTTTTTCCACGAAATCAATTTGAAAACACGATTAAGAGGCATCGCGAAAATGAAAGGGGGACAACTCATATCGAGTTATACTTATTATAAAACCCAGGTTGTGTGTGTGTGTGTGTGTGTGTGTGTGTGTGTGTGTGTGTGTGTGTTCGTTTATATATGGGATCGAATTTCCTACATTTTTCAACCGATTTCAACAAAACTTCACTTTTTTTTGGTATGTAGTGTTTCTTATTGTCTTGCACACTTTTTTCTTTATTTTTACATTCAGAATGCTTTAAAAATTCCATTTAGAAGACAATTGTTTATAATAAAATTCTATTCAATCGGTAGACTCATAACGATTGAAAACAATGTTTTTGTTTGAGTTTGGGTTTGACCAATTCGTAAAAAAAAAAAAAAAACTAATTAAGACATGCGTGTCCGTCAATCTTAAACAATAATCTTTGTCAATTTTATTTTTCAGTCTTTATGATGGTCGATACTTGATCTATCTCTTACTGTTACATTCCCGGGCAACGCCGGGCTCTACTGCTAGTTGTAAATAAAAAGGCGTTTCTCATATAGAAGTTGTGTGTTTTATTAAGAAAACCTAATATTTCTTAAATTTTACATGTTATTTCAGAAATTTTTCTAATTAACTATTAAATATTTGATTCAGAACGTTTTAAATATTTGCTGGAGTTGTCTGGATGTGTACACATAAATTTCTCTAAGAAAAAAGAAAATGGTTGCGATAGGGAACAGCATAGCGCTTTTGAACGGAACTAATCATTGCTTATATTATTTTCCAGCCTAACAGTCTTCTGACTGAGCTGTAATTTTGCACACCCCGTTTTTTGCTGATTAGACAGGATTAGGGGATGGGAACAGCAAAATTTTAACTTTCAGAAAATTACCTAATGCTAAGGGCCACCCTGATATATAATATATATAATGGATAGCGACTTGGATTGAGGAATCGCAGAGCCGAGTTCGAATTCCAGTCGAATCCATTACATTTCACTTACGTGCTAATACCCTTGGGAAAGGTATGAATCCTCTTCTTCTCCCTCCAGCTATGGGTAAAATAGCAGGACAGACTGGGTTCTATAGCCTTGGATGGCAACTGGTCTAGGAGAAGGACAACTCGGAATTCGGAACCTGCGGAGGGTCGTTTTGGGACCCTGTGGCAGGTAGTGCACCAGGTCTCTGTATTCGTCCCTTTCAAAAAGTGTGGATGGTCCTGCACGAAACCTTCACCACTATAATCAAATCTCATGTGCCGGTGTCGGGCTGTCGGTTTCCTGGAAACTGATCTGCTTGACCCTCATACGTCGAATTCAACAGGAGAGTCGACTATATATATATATATATATATATATATATATATATATATATATATATAACTCTGAATTTAAAGAGCCAGGCAAAAACCTACCTTTAGGTTTCACCTACGCAGATCGCGTAGGTGAAGCCTAGGTAGATTTGCCTGGCTCTTTAGGTCCAGAGTTAGATTTGCTCTACTTAGCGTATTGAGCACATTGCTTAATTACTTTTGTTTTACTCGCGTCGGAGGTTTTTTTCTTTGGCCTCTGAGCTTGGATTCTGGCCGATTGTTTTCGCCTGAATTACATGTTCTTAGTTCTTTCTTTTTTTTATTCCTTATTTTTCCTTGGGTATTGGTTTGTTCATTTACAAGCCAATACACCTAAGGTTTTTCCAGACGGGTATAATTACTTATATTTATAAGATTACTATCATTATTATTATAATATATATATATATATATATATATATATATATATATATATATATATATATATATATATATATATATATATACGTTTTAATCAAGTCAATAAAGCCACTAGGACGCAAAAGGCTTACTGAGTATGAGAGAATATAAGAACTACTACTATTTTAAGTGGGTGACGCGAGCTCCTCGAGTTTGGAAGAGAGAGTTAGGGTGACAAGACTTTCAGACCACCCTGGAGTTTCAGTTGAGATAGCGTGTCATCCAAATCCAATTGGTGAAAAAAAAACATTAATTGTATAGAGAGTAAAAGAAATTCCGATAAACATTTTATTAATGAACAATAAGTGTAGATTTCGTTGTTAACATTTAATTCTGTGAAGATATTTTCTCATAAAAAGTCACGAAACGGTGTTTTTCCTAGCTTTTGGAAAAGTATCGTCCGATTTCTTTTTTTTTTTTTTTTTTTTTTTGCTTGGTCTAAAAAAATGACCGCTTTTGCACTTACACGTTGTACAGGGTGGTCTCTGAAAGTCAACACCTATATATTATCATTTTCTATTTGAGATAGCTGACACAAGCTCCTACAATTTAGAAGACAGATAGTATGTGACAAGTCATTCGGACCACTTTGTATATTTTAGCGTAATTGACGATTGAACTGTTATGTAATATCAATTCTTATTATATGCCAGTGAATGCTGGACAATCTCCTCACGCTCGAAGAAGAGACATCAGGCAACAGAAATATGATTCTACGTATAGATAATGAGAATACGATGAACCGAACATGTAAGCATCTATAAAAAATAGAAACAAAAAGGACACATATTTAACTTCAGGAAGAGTCATTTAAAATTTCTATTGGGTATAATGAAGAAAGGAAGCTTGGAAAATTTGTAACACACAAGACAGATTGAAGGCAAGAGGAACAGAGGAAAACAAGGCATAACCTACCTAGCGAGCTGTTTTGGGAGAGACGGCGAAAAGATGACATTTATTGAGGGCTAAAAAGGACAGGAAGATGTGGAGAGCCATGATCGCCAATGTCCTTAAGAGACGGGACATATAGATGAAAAAAGTCACAATGTAAAATTCGAAGGCGTTTCTGATTTTTTTTAAGGGTATGTAACCAATTCCGTGTCTAATCGAAACGGAATATCGCGATAAAGATTCAGTATTTAATAAAATATGAAAGTGCATCGAGTGCAACAAATATTGGCTTGGAAAACGGGATCTTACGTGAGGGTTCATATTCAGACCGAACGTTTTGTCTTCCCTTTCGAGCAAATATTATTGGGAAAGGTATGAAAAAATCTTTTTAAACCCGTGCCTTGAGAGCCTATTGGGCCTTAAAACTCAATCCAGACCCCAAGTGGAATACAAACATAACTATCCATTACTAAAGATGCTGGAAAAATGGTCGGTTCCCTGAAACCGCTCCAGCAAGCACCCGACTCCTCGTGCTATCCTCTACCTTCGCAAGAACCAGATCAAGCCGAAAATGTCGTACTGTTGCTATATATAGACTGGAGCTACACAGTCTTCACCTTCCAGTCTCGACAGAGTCCGAAAGCACCCTTATGTGGGCGATGAATTATTTTCGACCTTAAAACGCCTTTCTCAAAGACGACACCTCGCTGCTCTATCGCTATTTCCGTGGAAAGTGTCTAGACGAACTACATTCCACCAGTTCTAACCTTTACGGCTAAGACCCACGATGACACGCACATTGTAGCGAACCACCTTCGTCTTCCATTGCTGAGATGTAAGCTCCACTCGAGCAGCTTCTTCCATCGTTCCGCTACTTTGTGGAACAGACTCCCAATAGGATGCTTTCCAAATCACTACAATCTTAACCTGTTCAAGTCTAGAGCCAACCGTTATATCCCTGTAAACGTTGACGCTTAATCCCTAAATGTTATAGTGGAACACACCTATTCTATAGTTAATAGACTCTCCCACCTATAATAAGTAGGAGTAGTAAGAGTAACGAGGGAGTCGGTCGGTCAGTCAGTCAGTCGGTCGATGTCGGACGACAGTTAGTCGGATATTAAAGTATCAGCAACCACAACTAGATTACTCTGCGTTATACCTATTATATCAAGTTCCTAACGTTTTGTACGTCGAACCTATTTTAGGACCGACTTAGTACAAATACAAGCCTCCACTGTGAAATCACTCCACAACACTAACGCTCTTACTCGAGTGGCTCTTGCACATCATTGTAAAAAAAAACGTTATACGTTAGATAGCAAGGCAGACTGCGAACTCTAAAATTAACCACTCTAGGAGAAGATCATCTTTGAATTCAAAGACTTCGATAGCTGGAACCGGCGCAACAGAATTCCTATACTGCCACTGGGGTGGCGATATTTAATAGCTAAAACAGTAAAAATGCTTCGACTAGCGAGTTGGTCAAGTGAATCGTGGTTATTCAAAGAAATACAAGGTTTTAATTGTTAAATGAAAATTTAAACGTTTCTGTTAGAGTCGAATACCTCTCGTTTAACTTTGTAACCGAACGTCCTGGCAGTAGTTTGGAAACCAAAAATACTTCTAACATGACTGACTGTGGATGATCGTTTTTCGTTAGTGTCGACGACCGTACGCATTTAAGAAATGAAGAGAGAAAATTCTTTCTGAAAGCATGTGTTTTTAAAGGCACCGATAAGCTACTGTTGCTGCTGCTATTATTACACCCACTCCATTAGCGAGAGAGCTGCTTGATTTTGTTCCAATGGGCAGAATACTGTGGTCTCCCTGCCCTTTGAGGGTTGGACGGGCCCTACTAACATCAGTTAACGTTTAATTTCATTTATGTTAATATTTTAGTTCCTTATTGGGTTCATCCCCCCCTCATCTTTTCATTTTAGAATTTTGTACATATGTGTTAGGATCATTAAAATTACTATGACACGGGGCGCGTTTTGTAGGTCTCCCTAGAGTGGATGTGGTATTATGGTGCATGGAGGATTGATTGGTGACGGACGAGTTCTTATGGTGAATGAGTAAATTGTAATGTCTGAATGGGTCGTGAATCAAATTAGCTAGGTATAAGATAGTTAGTGAAGACCAGCCCTACCCCCTCCCCCTTTTCGGCCTTGTGCCAGAATTTTGTATTTTTTACAAAATAAATCCCGCTATTATTACCCTGCCGGTGGCTGTTACTAAAGCCAGTCGTCTGTGTCGGGGCCTACTCTCGCTACATAAATAAATATTTTTATTTTATTTTAGATTTGGTTTTGGAAAAATTTAAATATTTGCGAAATGTTTTAACAGAGGACGGAAAATGTTACACCGGCTAACGATGACGCTTTAAGAAAAATGCCGTCAAAACGAATGCATGTAGTTAGAATGAGGAAAGAGATTGTTGAAATTTCTAAGACATATAATGAAGAAAGAAGGCTTGGCGAATTTGACACTTACATGGTATATTAAAGGCAAGGATTCAGAAGAAAGCAGAAGACAATCTACCTAAGGAAATTGTGTTGATGGCAGAACAAGGATTGAGAGAAATAGTGAAAAAAATTACTAAAGGATAGGAAGCTGTGGAAGCCCATGACCACCCACGTGCTGAGGGACTTGGCACACAGAAGAAAAACATATATGGAAAGAAATCATTGTCATGTAATACGAAAATAACTAACAAGGGGAAAAAAATAGCGCATCGCTCTGTGGACTGATGATTAGTTTGTTCTTTATGTACTGTGTCCACTCAGAGCACAAGCGATCATGGCTCTTCACAATTTCCTGATATTTTTAGTTCTTAATAAATTTTGTCTTTTTGTTATTTCTCCTAAACCTTCTTCTGCCGTCCATTTAGTAAAGCTCAATAGTTCGTTTGATTTCCTCTGTTCCTCTTGCTTTCAAAATGTCCTGTGAGTATCAGATTTTCCAAGCCCACCTTCCTCATTAAATGTCTCAGAAAACTAAACTCTCTCTTCCTGATGTTATGTATAATTTTCCTTTTTGTTTCCATCTTTCTCTAAAACTCCATTATTGCACACATATTCGGTCTATGGTATTCTCAACATCCTTCTGTAGAACTGCATTTCTGTTGATTCAAGAATCTTTGAGGATATTGTCTAGCATTCTCAGACGACTATTACTGTGCAGGTCGTTGGTTTTCACTGTGGGCCGTACCCTTGAAATCCTGTACTAGAACATACTAAGCTTAGCAAGCAAGGATCGGGCCCTGAAGTACCACTAAGGGAGCCGCGTGCCTCGAGCGTCTACTGGGACTCAAACTCAACCCAGATCTCAAATGGAACTCGAATATACGATCCATCTCTAAAGATGCAGGGGAAATGGCCGGTTTTCTGTACCGCTCCAGTAAGTACCTGATTCCGCGTGCTATCATCTACATTTGGCCTAAAATGAAGTGCTGCTGTCATAGATCCTGGCCAGTCCCCACTTTCCAGTTTAAAAGCATCTCCGCGTCCTTGTGGGTGATAAATTATTTCCCACCCTGCAACCCGTCTGTCACAGACGAGATGTCGCTAGCCTCTCACTTTTCTATCGTTGCTTCCATTGAAAGTGCTCGGACGAACTACATTACTTAGCTCCAGCAGTTCTAACATTTGATGTTAAGACTTTCTATGCCACACATATTGCAACAAACCATCTTTTTTCCCTCCGTATTCTGTTGGTGAGAAGTAAGTTTCACTCGAGCGGCATCTTCCCGCGAACCACTACTCTGTGGAATCGATTCTTCAGAGGATGTTTTTCCGATCACTACAATCTTAACCTGTTCAAGTTAATCGTTATCTTCCCCATTTATCCGCATAAACTATGCCTCTTACTCTGTAAACCCTCTACCTCAAGTTGCTGAACCTCACTGTAAAGAAAATAGAAGAAGGATATTATAAATAAGCTATGTATTTCTGTTCGACGAAACGATACAGGCGTTGAAACCCTACGAAAAACAGAAAACCATGGACGCCATTTTATTTACAAGGATTATCGATTTGACCAACTAAAAAGGATATAAGTCCTTAGGTTCCGTTGTCTCTTTTAAGTCTATACTCTTCTTGTGCTAGATTCGTTGGGCACTCGACACCTTACATGCCATCTGTTTCGGTGACGAAGACGAAATTATTTTCTTTTAAAGAACAAATAACACCCCCCTCCCAAAATGTCTTTGATAGCAAATATTACATTACTTCTGGGCCTACACTGAGTGACGCCATCACCCTCTCCTTGCTTCTCGCGTTCAATTTGACGCTTGTGCGTCTCCATGTCAATAATGACACCTCCTATTTCCCTAAAAAATTCATCATCATCTCTCCCCCCCACACACCTTTTCACCCACGATTTGCAGAAGACTGATATGTACTAAAGTTACTTTACTATAGAGCGTGGTCAAATTTGTAAAGATCGTACTGCGCCAGTTTACAAAACACCAGACAGTAATAACCGTAAAACCTTACGTTTACTGACAAACTTGAAAAGGACGAGCATGCACCCACACATAGAGAGGCACACACCCGCACACGCACTCGCGCGCACACACACACACACACATGCATACGCATATGTGTGTGTGTAAGGTGCGATGGGTAAATTGACGCCATTTTACATTTAAAATTTCGCGCATACGCATTGTTTGTTTTTGATTTTGTCGACTGCACAGTATAGTAAGGTCAACGTCTGTGAAAAAAAAAGCACCATGAAGCAATTCACTCCACCAGAAATTTGCAAACGGCATGCTGTACTGCTTGGCATTCGCGCCAGAATCTCCAGAATGAACATTTCAGTATGTTTGGGTGTCAATCTGAGAACAGTGCAAAAGATTCGGAAAGATTGGATGAGACTAATGGTGTTTAAGAAAGTGTTTGGAAAGTGATCACTAATGATGGCGACGTTATGCCTCCATTCATCTTCGCACATGGCCTCAGGCTCAACATGAAGGCCTACATCAAGTGCCTTGAGGAGGTAGTTCTGCCTTGGGTCAAGAAGATGGCTACTGGAACATCCTGTATCTGGCTACAGAACTCTACACCATGCCACACAAGCAGGAGAACCCAGTCAATTTCTAAGACCACATCATCCCTTATATTCTCCACGTTTCTCTTTTTTCCTTTTCTCTCTCTCTCTCTCTCTCTCTCTCTCTCTCTCTCTCTCTCTCTCCCTTTATCCTTTTTATTCCAATATATTTCGAAAAAAAGAAATATACTCTTAAGGTGTGCTATATTTATGGGATAAAGTGCTCAATATCAGAGATAGAGCGTGCGTAAATATAAAAATGATTGACGAGGCCTGACGATTGCGTCTAGCATGAAAGTCGAAGTGTTGACTTCAATGTTCACTTATATATATATATATATATATATATATATATATATATATATATATATATATATTAAGCAATTGAATGGCAAGGTGGAAAAATTTCGTCCTTTACAAGGACTTCATCGGATTTATGGATGGAATTATATATGTATAGCTGGGGGCAGATATATGATAAAATTGAATGTCACTTATTATTATTTACAATTATATAGGTGACAGCAATCTTGTACATACAGGTATATTGATATGTTTATATAATCAATAAAATACGTTTTGTTTTTCATTACTATATACCTACTTTTGCACCCCCACCCACTATGTAGTCATAATTATATATGCGGGTCATACCAAAAGAAAAGGTAGCGGGACAACTACAGGGCGTGGCTGTAGGGGAACATAGTGGTTTATCGATTCGTTTTTTACTGCTTATCAAGCGTTTTGCACATTATTTAAAGACAGATAATATTTTTGGATGGTAATTATAATTTCCTGATATAAATTTCATTAATTTATGTCGAGGAGAGAAGATAGGGTTTCATACTTCCAATGGTATTAGCGCCTTAAGCGAATATATTGAGATCCACCACCAGCTTTTCCGACAGTTCAACGTTGTTGAGATTCGAACCCGGATCTTATGGTTGGAAAGCGAACGTTCTAACCACTCAGCCACGTGTTTACGACTTTGATTGCTGTTATTCTTCTGCGTGAGTCAATACCGGGGTGTCGCCTTCTTACCTCCCCCGCTTTAATTTGTTTTGCTGTTTCTTCCCCCGTCACTCTTCCTTCTCCCTTTTTGCTTCTCTCTCTCTCTCTTTTTCTTTTTCCTTTCCTCTTTCAACTACTGCCACTAATGTCTTGTATTTGCAACCATTAACCATTCAACCTGTTTGCTAGTGTGGAACGGAGATATGATGAAAATTACCAGATGATATCTTTCAAGTATTTGAAAAATTTACATGTTTACTTTTCCTTCGGTTTATACTTAATATGTCTTCTTGTTTCCGTTTTTCTCATTTCTTCTTCTTCTTCTTCTTCTTCGTCTTCTTCTTCTTCTTCTTCTTCGTCTTCTTCTTCTTCGTCTTCTTCTTCTTCTTCTTCTTCTTCTTCTGCTTCTTCTTTAAATTTTTACTATTTTTTTCTTTCTGTTTTCCCTTATTCTTTCGGTTTTCTTTTAATTCTTTTTACTATTTTTTTTCTCCTTCTTCTTCGTCTTCTTCTTTTCGTCTTTTTCTTCTTCTTTTCTTTTAAATTTTTTCTATTTTTTTTTTCTGTTTTCCTTATTCTTTCGGTTTTCTTCTTCTTGATTCTGTTTTTCATTTTCTTCTTCTTCTTCTTCTTCTTCTTCTTCTTTAAATTTTTACTATTTTTTTCTTTCTGTTTTCCCTTATTCTTTCGGTTTTCCACTTCTTGATTCTGTTTTTCTCATTTTTCTCTCCTTCTTCTTCGTCTTCTTCTTCTTCTTCTTTAAATTTTTACTATTTTTTTCTTTCTGTTTTCCCTTATTCTTTCGGTTTTCCACTTCTTGATTCTGTTTTTCTCATTTTTCTCTCCTTCTTCTTCGTCTTCTTCTTCTTCTTTTTAAAATTTTTATTTTTTATTTCTGTTTTCCCTTATTCTTTCCTTTTTTGATTCTGTTTTTTCTCATTTTTCTTCTTCTTTTCTTTTAAAGTTTTTATTATTTCTTTTTTTCTTCCTTTTTATCTTTTATAATATGTCAAGTTTCTTTTTTCTTATTAAAAGGTTTACAACACGTACACAGACAAAAAATATAAGCTCACATTTTTCTTTTTCTGTTTTCTTTTTCTTTTCTGTTTTCTGTTTCTTTTCTGTTTTCTTTTCTATTTTCTGTTTTCTACTTTTTCTCTTCTTTTTTTCAGTTTTTTTCATCTTTTTTCGAGTTTTCTCACTCCTTCTTTTTCATTCTCCTCCTTTTCTTTTTCGTCTTCCTCTCGCTTACCGTTTTCTTATTATTCTTTTTCTTTCTTTTTCTCGCTTCTGTTTCTTTCTGCTTTCGCTTCTTTTTCTTCTTTCTGTTCCTTTCTGCACTTCTTTTCGTTTTGTTGCTGTTTTTCTTTTTTCTCATTTCTTCTTCTTCTTCTTCTTCTTCTTCTTCTTCTTCTTCTTCTTTCACATTTCTATTATTCCTTCTCCTCCTTTCGGTTTTTCTCATTTATTCTTGTTTCTTTTTTTCTTTTTTATTTATTTACCATTCCCTCCTTCTAGCTATCGCTTTTCCTATTTCCTGTTGTTTTGTTCTGTTGTTGTTTACCGTTTTCATCATTTTTTGAACAGGTTATGATTTTAGTGATCGGAGAAGCATCCCCTTGGGAGTCAGTTCCACGGAGCAGTGATTCGCGGCAAGAAGCTGTTCGAGTGGAACTTACTTCTCACCAGTGGAATATGGAGGAAGTATGAGTGGTCTGCTACAATGTGAGTGGAATGCCGGGTTGTAGACATGAATATTAGAACTGGGGGAACCAAGGAATGTAGTTCGTCTGTACACTTTCCATGGAAGTGGCCAAGAGGCTCGCCATATCCCACATGTGAGAGAGAGTTTGAAGGCTGGAAAATGATTCCTCACCCACAAAGACTCAGAGACGCTTTTGAACTCTATCAAGACTGGAAAGTGGATACAGGGCAATTCCTGCTCAAATATGACAACAGTACCCCATTTTCGGCCTGATCCGGCTCTTGTAAAGGATAGCCTGGGGAGTCAACTACTTACTGGGGCGATACAAAGGAGCCGACCATTTTACCTGCATCTTCAGTGATGGATCCTATATGAGTTCCACTTGAGGTCAGGTGTGAGTTTAAGGCCCAAAAGTCTCTCAAAGGCACGGTGACTTCCCGAGGGGACATCCATTCATCCTGATTTGTGGTAGTTTGGGGTCTGATTGTCGATGATGGAATGAAACTAGTTTGATTTTCGAGGCATTGTATGTAACCAGCCAGTTTTCGCCGCTGAGAATTTAGTGCTCGATCGGAGATGAGAGTTCAACTGCCAATCTCTGACCATCAAAATTTTTAGAGGTGCGCCCGTATATATTTGTATCATCGGCATAGATGTCTACAAATGATCTGCGTATATAGTTAGGAAGATCATTTATGTAATTCAAAAGAAGGTTTGAGGAAGCCTGAGTTGACCGCCAGGGCCTCAGATAACTGGCCGTTGATAGCTATCTTTGAAGATCTAACTGTTAGAAAGGATTTTATAACTGAGAAGACCCTTCCAGTGATTCCATAACTGGGGCGTTTGTGTAGTAAGCCTTCTTACCACACCTTGTCAAAGGCCTTCGAAATATCTAATACTGTGGTTCTCGAGGTGTTTTTGTCGTCAAGAGCCTCACTAATTCTCTGTGCAGTGATAGTTAGGACGTCAGCAGTGGACCGGGTTAATCCAAACTAGTACTGCTTGTCGCACAAAAGGTTGTTCTTATCTAAGTGCTCGTTGTTTATGGCCTCAAAAAACTTACTGATGATACTGACGAGACTGATGGTTCTATACTAGAAGTGGAGAAGATCGCTCGCCCACGTTCTTGAAGACCAGGCCTAAGCTTGATTATTTCCACCGCATTTGGACGAATTTCTCCAGGATCGGGGATAATTCCAGTTTGATATTCTTAGGGAATTTTGGAATTTTTTCAGGGCCAGTGGCTTTCTTAGGGTCAAAGTTTTTAATCTCGTGAATGGATCTCTCCATCACGTTCTATACATGCTGACTATGCTGAAAGCGATGAAAATTCGGTTTAGGGCTGTAATCTCGTGGGACTGGCTGTGAGCCTTGCTGATGGTCACAGCCAAGCCTATGCCTCTCAGGGAATTTAATGCAGCCGAATTTAAAGGTCACATCTCTTTGAATTATTAGATTCCTTTCGACCTTCCTTCAATTTGAATAGTTGTCACGATAATATATGTTGGAAGCTTTTTTACAGCTGAATGGATTTCAGGACAATTTGGAAGTCTAGTTCAGCATTTTTCAACCGGGGTCTCCAAGGATTCTGCGAGAACCGGTGAGATAAGCTAATGCAAATTTAACTTTTTATTTAATTTCATATACATAATATTACTAAACACACATAATATATTCTTAGTTTTTGTAATATTGTAATATATATATATCATCCTATCTAAACTATTATGTTATTAAAAAATATGATAATATTTGAGAAGACATTTAGTAATTTTTGTATAGCGCCCTTGTGAAACCGCCTTCATTTTATTAAACAAGTATCAAGATCCAAGACAGAAATCGTCTACTCTCAAGTGAGAATGAAATCAGTTTGTGTTTAGCTAAAGTTCGAACTCAAATTACGTAGCAAAAGACAGGCACAGGCTTCATATTAGCATATTTCACTTTATCAAATGGCTCTGAAAGTAACATTTTCTTATCCCATTTATTGGTTCACGGGACATTTTGCCTTCATTTACCTTATGTCTTTTCAACATTGCTAGTAAAGGATAAAAAAAATAAAAACTGATGCAGCAATCATATGTCTTCGTTCTGTTTACATTTATATCATAGGTATATGATATTGGTTATATATGCTTAGTTTACAATTTTTTTGTGCGAATAATAACTCCCTGATGAAGTATTATAAAAGAAAAGTATGAATTTTATTTAGCATTACCGAAGAATATGACAAAGAAGTATTAATTTTTCCTTAAACCAGTTACTCAAATATATATATACTATGATATTTACCACGTGAACTACGATGAAAATAAAATGAGAAAGATATGGAATATAATTCTTTCTTTTGCACAGGGTTTCTTTTGCAACTTACTGAATGGGGAATAACCAAAACGGAGGTTGGAAATGAAATGGTAATCTTCATAACATCAACAATATACAATACTCGCCAGCGGCGTGAAGTAGGTAAACCACTGCTAGTGGTGGACTACTTAGACACCATATTACACACACTTACAATAGTGTTCAACGTATTTGAGGATTGGGACATGTGCATTAGTGTTCATAGGTACGTTATATAACAGATAGATAGATAGAGAGAGAGAGAGAGAGAAATAGATAGATAGATAGATAGATAGATAGATAGATATGAACAATGTAATAGATAGATAGATAGATAGATAGATAGATAGATAGATAGATAGATAGATAGTGTTGCAACTTAGAAAAGGTTTCTGAATGCGAATAACCAAAACGGAGGTTGGAAATTAAATAGTAATCTTTATAACATCAACAAAATACAATACTCGCCAGCGGCGTGAAGTAGGTAAACCACTGCTAGTACTGAACTACTTAGCAATTACACCCACTTACAATAACGTCCAACGTATATATGAGGATTGGGAAATGCCCATTAGTGTTCATAGGTACGGTATATAACAGGTTCCTTAAGACATGTAATTTATTTTAAGGGTTACGCAAGGGTAAAATAGTTGAGAAACGCTGGGCTAGATATTTGCGAAATATCATGTATGTCCGAATTTGTAACGGAAAACGGTTGGGAAGAGCAACCTGCAGTTCCGCAGAGTTTTTGAATTTAGATTCCGAAATGCCTGCAAAATATCCGAAAGTGTGTCAACGGACATGTATAGATGAACTCCCCCTCCTCCAAAGAACCTGTTGTAACATTTCCGACTTCATTTCTTCGGTTGCAACATTCTTTGGAGCCGCAAAACTCCAGTCCAACAGTTCTTTGATTGCAGCTCCAAAAAAATGTCGATGATCAGACCCTAGCAGCCGATCTCTCCTCTGAACTAATTCTCACAGTTCAATAGAGTGAAAACTAGATTGTATCATTCAAAAACCAAACCAAACTAAACTAGTAACGTTTTATCATCACAGAGCAAACCCTGAATTTTCTCGTGGCATGATAAATGGTTGTATTCTCAGTAATGCTCCTTGCCTTGTACGACTTTTTTGGGGACGGTCTGACGAGATGAATATGAAAATTATTAATGAAATAAATTATAACCGATATAGATTTTTAAAGTTTTTTGATTTGATTTATATATATATATATATATATATATATATATATATATATATATATATAGTGGGTAGCAAAAAGTATTTAACACATTGGTTTTTCTTACATATCTCCAAAACTTATAGGAAAAATTTAATCGAACATTGCCGATCAAAACATAGAAGAAAAATTTAAAACCACTGTCTTGAGAAACATTTATTAACAATAAATAAAATATGAGATATGTAAGAAAAACCAAGGTGTTAAATACTTTTGCTACCCACTATATATATATATATATATATATATATATATATATATATATATATATATATAATTTATTCGAAAATTAGTTATAAAATCCTAAAAAAATAGTCATTTTGTTTCAACACTTCTAGTGTCTTATTAAGTGATGGTATTCAATGTAGAATAAAGCGTTTATTCTACATTCAACACCAGAACTTGATAAGACACCAGAAGTGTTGAAACAAAATGACTATTTTTTTTAGGGATTTTATAACATATTTATGTTATAATTTTCGAATAAATTATATATGCTCTACTCTGTATTGATCAATTTTTAAAAATAATGTTTTTTGGTTATTGGAATTTATCCGTATACATCCTTATATATATATATATATATATATATATATATATATATATATATATATATATTATTTATTTATTTTAGGATATTAAAATAAAAACATGTTGAAAATAGCTACGCAATAAAATCATGTTTCAGCACTATAAATATGTCTCCGCGGGTGATGTTAAACAACTGGCGTTTGAAAGATTATTTTAATTTCAACAGCAGAATACTAAAAAAAAAAAAAAAAAAAAGGCTTGTAACCTACGCGAAATTCAAATTCACCGAAATTCTTTACATATAAACCCTAGACAATTTCCTTATGAGCAGATACAAGTTGTTACATTATTTTTACATTATTTCGTGTGATGTATCGAAGTCTGACGTTCAACTTTCCTAAGAAGTAAAAACGGAAGAGGTGGGGAGGTAATTTAACATAATGCTAACTGGTTATAAACTCGTTCTGCTTCTTACATAAAATTTTGTAGTTGATAAATAACAGACTCATTTACGAAACTGGTAAATAACCGTTTAAAAAAAAAAAAACAACAAAAACAGGTAAAAAATACAGAACTAGTTTGTTAAATTAATATGCAACCGTTAACTTAAGAGCATTCGTAAGGTGTTACTATTAGGTTGGTGCAAAAATAATGACGTAATAATGTCGTTTTTTGACGTTAAAAATACGTCCAAAAACGACATTATTACGTCATTATTTTTGCACCAACCTAATAATAAGAACTAAACGCCTGTACAGCCATATAAGTTTTTAACAATACTAACTAAACATCAATACAAAACAATATTAAATCAAAATGAATCTTACATATATAATAATAAGCCACATAAGGTGCACTACAGATCATCTAATGGTTATTACTATAAGAAAAATTATTATCAAATTCAAAGTTTAAACATACTGTA
Source organism: Acanthosepion pharaonis (assembly GCA_903632075.3). Classification (NCBI taxonomy): domain Eukaryota; kingdom Metazoa; phylum Mollusca; class Cephalopoda; order Sepiida; family Sepiidae; genus Acanthosepion; species Acanthosepion pharaonis. Next base: position 446,344 of record CAHIKZ030005396.1, read on the forward strand.
AGTTAAAAGGTAGGCTATGCTAATGTTTTGAGGGGATTTGTTTAGGTCGCTTGTTTAATAAATCGCATATTTGAATAAGGGACCTAAAGAAATCCCGCAAAAAACATTTTTTTTACTAATAAAAACATCGAAAACCGAAAACAATAAATAAATATATAAAATGAAAAATGAAAATAAAAACAAGTAAAATAAATTAACCCAAATAAATAAATAAAAAAGCTACTCCTGCCAAAATAACCGCCAGAATGGATTACCTACAATACACCACTGACACATATATAGAAATAATCGAGAAAAAATCCAACATTCGCGGCCTAACGATTGCGTCTAGCATGAAACAGCTGGTCACCCCTGAGTGTTGACTTCAATGATCACTTTTATATTTATAATTACATACGCTCTACCTCCCTCTGATATTGAGCATTTTAGCCCATAAATATAGTATACCGTAAAACTATATTTCTTTATATATATATATATATATATATATATATATATATATATATATATATGGTCTCAGATGAGATTGAAAGTACTTTGGAAAATAAAAATTATTTGGAAGAAGATTTTGGAATTTTTTATCAGTTTTCTACAGCCACCAAGAAACTGATTCGTGGAGATGAAATAATTAATACTATTATAAATAGAGATAATATGTCTAAATTATTTCACATAACATTATATATATATATATATATATATATATATATATATATATATATATATTCCCCTCCCAAAATATTGGAACGTCAAGGCCATTTCCATTTTTTTTTTTTTTTTTTTTTTTGTTCACTTAAGATATTTGGGTTTAAGATCAATAGATGAATGAGACAAAAGTTCAGAATCTCAGTTTTATCTCCCGGTATTTACATTTAAATGTTTTAAACAACTTAGGACATACCACCTTTTATTTGGACCCACCAATTTTTTTAAAGGAGCAATACTATTGGAACACGTGACTGACAGGTGTTGCTCAGCGGTTGCTTTTTAGAAAGATAGTTTAAACATAGCTCATAAATAACTACTTTTTGTTTTAGCCTTGGGTTTCACCTGTAAAGACTGCATTTGTTGTTAAAAAGGATAAACCAATATGAAAACAAGAGAGTGATGTCTGTGGGAGAAAAGCAAGTCATTTTGAAGATGAGAAAATAAGGAAA
>CAHIKZ030005396.1:452500-465000 GCA_903632075.3 Acanthosepion pharaonis
CTACTACGTTTCCAAACTTACCTTTTAGACAACGGCTAAAAATAATAGCAAGCGACAAAAAACTTCTCTATTCTTTTCCTTCTATAATTTAGCCGTCACGTCAACCTGTTGGGAACTTAAAGATTTGCCCCAATGTAAATGGTCATCATGCTAATCTGAAAATCAAAATTTCGAGCGGAAAGGAATATTTACAGACACTACTGCGGGGTAGGAGTTGCGAAGACGACAGAGCTGCAAAGTAGGACATAGGTCCAGGGAGGACGTAAGAACAGATCAAGTTGAGAAGCCTATCCGTCACTAAGAAATACTATAACATTTCAACTTGTGAAGAAGACCAGCAAGCCAAATCTTGTCAAATGCTTTCAGGTTGCTCAATCCAACAGCCCAGGCTTTACACTTGCTTTCTATAGCTTGACAGATTCTTTTATCTATAACCGTTAATACATCAGCAGTCCTAATATGTTGAAGAGATGATAAATCTATTCTAGACGTCGTTTGCCTCCATTCATCCCTGATTGATGGCGATGAAAGCGTCTTCTTTTCTTTTTTCTTTTTTTCTTGTATGTACAGTGTCCCTTCAGGACTTGGACGATCATGACTCACCACAACTTCCTATCTCTTGTGACATTTGGCAGTTCATTTTCTCCCTTTGCAAAAGCCTCAGCCTTTCGTCCCGTCCCGTCCCTGATTCACATCAGCTCGTCAGGTAGGTGGCTCGCTAACTTCCCTTATCTCTCTTGCCGTCAATATCCCCAGTGAGGATTGCTTTCCAAGCCTTCCTTCCTCATTATCTATCCAAGAAAATTCAGCTATCTCTTCCTGATTCTGCTCGTTTAATAGGAAAAAAACTATTAACAGGATATTATTTTGTTACGAAAGCATAAATGTTCTTTTTGTTGCTATTATCTTTAGTACTTCTTCGTGGGTTTCTCGGTCCGTTCATGGAATTCTCAATATCCTTCTGTAGAAACGCATCTCAGATGCCTCTGTTTTTAGCTTCATCCTTGGGAAGATTGTCTATCATTCATGTTTAAGTGTGAGCTCTGGGACTTTTTACTCCTTCAATTCACCACGTGATCACTTTCCGAATACACGATCGGAACTCTGCTATACGACTTCCCAAAAGTAGCTAATTTTTGCTAAAATAAAAACGACTCTCTCTCTAATTCAGTCGGGTTTCGATCCAAGCTAGAGGCAACCGGACGTCTAGCCACATTGATGTGCTGTGATACAGCAAAACAGTCTGCCTGTGGATGACTATATATATATATATATATATATATAAATATAAAAGTGAACATAGAAGTCAACACTTAGAGGCGACAATCTGTTTCATGCTAGATGCAATCGTCAGACCTGACGATTGCATCTAGCATGAAAAAGACTGTGTGTTGATTTCTATGTTAACTTTTATATTTACACACGCTCTGTCTCTGATATTGAGCACTTCATCCCATAAATATAGCACATCTTAAGATTATATATATATATATATATATATATATATATATATATATATATATATGGTTAAAAAAATTAAGCTTGAAGATGGAACAGAGCTTAGTACTTTAATTCAATTTAATTCAAATAATTATAATGAAGTTTTCGGCTCTTGTTTTAAAAAAAATGAGAACTCTTATGTAGCGTTGGAATCATATTTTTAAATAAATAATTATATTTAGGGTCTACTTTTGTATCGAGCACTATTTTTAAAAATAATAACAAAAATACTAAAGAACTTTGGATTATTTACCTAACGAGTTCTTTCCTATTTTCTATATATTTTACACACACACACACACACACACACACACACACACACACACACACACATATTACATATATATATATATATATATATATATATATATATTACTGTCTTTCTTTTTTTCTTATAATAACTGTAGCTCCTTAAGATCTACCTTAACGGTTGACTGATCAGACCAGCTTTGGGACAAACATTCCAACAGGTAGAATCATCTGGAAATAGCCACTCTTCATTGATTTTGAGATTAGCTTGATAACCATTTACATGGTGGTAAATCTTTAAGTTTCCAGCAGGTTGACGCGACGACTAAATTATAGAAGAAAAACAATAGAGCAGTTTTTACTGCCGTTTGCTATGATTTTTAGCCGTTGTCAAAAAGGGTCTGCTTGGAAATGCAGTAGGTCATCAGTAAATGGAAATGCTGACGAATCCTGAGAGTATTCAGATAACGAGAGAAGCGTTTAAATTATGATATTTTTTTTTACTAAATCAAACATAACACAAGGTTCAAGAGCCACTCAAAGTAGATGGTTGGTGTGAATGGAAGAGAAGGTGATAGCAAGAGGTTACTGTTAGAGAATATGAGAAAAACTATTATGAATTGCCTTCAATATATTCTATGAGGGTCAAATTCTCCAAGCCTTCATTATGTGCCCTAGAAATTTAAACTTTGTATATTTGAGAATATAAGTGTCCTTCTTATTTCTGTTTTCCTTGAAACCTTATGCCCCATGTATAATATTATCAGAATCTTTCTGTAGACCTATATTTTTTGCTTCACGTCTCCTCGTCATCTGTGAGGAAATTCTGCATTACTGTCATGTTGGCGGAACGATATTACATAGCAGTTAGTCACTCTTGTCTTTGTTTCGAATGAAATTCTCTTGATAATTCGTTTAGCGTTTTGAAGGTTTTTGAAAATGCATTGTTTGTTTTAAAATAAATTTTGTAGCTACATTGGAATTTGTTACAAAAATAATAACTAGTTTTTCTCGATTTCATTTTAGTGTTTTTATTTTTATCGAAATATTTTTTATCGAAATATTTTCATTGGAATAACATTTGGCCTATTAGTTGTTCGACCGTTAAGTTACGGAAAATAGAAAGTAAGAGGTATCGTCGACGAGACACAACTTCACGTAGATCGATTTAAATTCAAATAATTCACAGAAGAATCTGCAATGTTACAGGTCCTAACCTGGTAGTAATGTGTCTTCCTCTGCTTTTTCTATTAATATTACATGATAATTGTTCTAATGAGCTTTCTTATTTGTTATTTCAACGTTATGAATTTAAACGTATTCCTAGATTGGCAGTTATGTCTCATCATTCTACATGGCTCAATGTAACCGTAAGTTCTATGCTAACAGTTTCATCTCTCGCGCTTCTCGATTGTAAAATGATCTCTTCTGGTTTCTTGACTTCCGGTCATGATTGATCTTCAAAAATTTAAATGCAATGTCAATCGTTATCTTCTGTCTTTTTAATCCCTATTCGTTTATTGTTCTCTCTCATGAATAATGTTTTTTCTTTTTCTCATATTCGTTCGCAATTTAGTAAGCCAAGGCGTCTTAGTGACTTTATTGCCTTGCTTGGGGTGAAATGATAGAAAAGAATATATGTGAGAAGTCACGAAGTATAAACTGATAGATAGATTCTTACCCGAACACACATCCCACAGACCAGGGATCCGAAAAATTGGGGCCTGTTCAGTGCAGCTGTACCTCTGAGCACTGAGTTGTGAATAAAAGAAGGTAAAACTGGTGGTCTGTACTGACACAAAGCTCCCCGGGAACTTCCATAGTAAGTGCCCTGAAAAGGAAAAAAAAAAGAAAAATAATGCCTGTTTTTTTTCTGTTTTAATATCGTTTAATATAAATTCATATTTTGACAGGCTTCGAGATATGTCGAGAAATCAGCGAACTTGACTGCGTGTCAGAAGGACTCTTTCTTTCTAAAAGTGAGTAAAAAAAACATTTTGCATCTTACATTTGAAGTTGACACGAATTGTTTTTTGTTTTGTTTTTTGGTTTGTTTGTTTTTTGTTGTTTATTGTGTTTTTGTTTTGTTTTTGTTTTTAAATTGCCCGAATAACATTCGTTTAACACAGTGGTTGCCAATCTTTTTTGAATAATGAGAATTATATATCACAAGAATAGGGGTATCAGGATTTTAGAGATGCTCAGGATGGGCCTTCTCATTATTCAAAAAGTGAACTCCTATTCACATCGAGGAAATCTAAAAGGCCATTAATTTAACTTTTCTTAAGAATTGGAGACTGCATATATGCAATAGTATTATTATTTAATTTTAGGATTTTACAATATTTATAAAAATATACTATTACTAATATATATATATATATATATATATATATATATATATATATATATATATTTACTAATTTAAAAATATGGTTCCATCGCTTAAATATTAAATTAAAATCCCTAGAATTTTCAAGCAAATTTTAGAATTTTTGTTCCAAAATTCGCTTGAAAATGAAACAAGACTAGGGATTTTAATTTAATTCTATAATTGAATTTGAAGTTTTTAGTTTCTGTTTTTGAAACATGATAATTCTTGTGTAGCGATGGAATCATATTTTTAAATTAGTAAATTTATAATATTTATGCTCTCTAGATTTACACTGTGCATTGTTTTGTAAAAATAAAAATATATAATACGAACACCGGATTATATATATATTACTGTTCTTTCTCTTTATTTATAATATATATATATATATATATATATATATATATATATATATATATATATATATATATAAATATATATATGAAATACATACGTAATTACATGTACATGCATACACACAAATATTTTGACGTGTGCATATTGTATGCATTAAATTGCACACACTCACATAGGCTCACTAGAAAAATATCACTGTTAATAACTCATTCTCGAGTTGTTCCCATTAAAAATCAAATTCTGCTCCTATCAGCTTCCCTCCCCACCCGTGGGGTGTGTGCTACACTTTGGGGGCCACGAGTTTAATACAAACAGGAATAGGGAAGGGAGTTCCACAGGCGAGAGGTGCGAGATATGAAGCTATTGGAGTAGAAGAGACGGCTATATTTAAAAGTTTCTACAGTGAAAGGGTGAGAGCGGGATGCCAGCCTCGTAGGGCGCTTGAATTCGTGAAGTCTGGGAACCAGCGAACGCAGCTCCTCGGAGCAATTACCATGAAAGTATTTGTAAAAAAGACAGAGAGAGGCGACGGCGCGTCTGTGAGAGAGCAACTGTAGACGAGATGCCAGAACAGGGCCAATTATATTGAATATCCTCCTCCGGATCTGATCAAGAACCCCGAGGCAAACAGAAGGGGCTCCAGACCATATATGGCAGCAATACTCCATGCAAGGGTGAAAGTATTAAATAACCATGCAGATGGAGCCAGGTTGAATTACCTGCAGGTCTGCTAACTTGATCCCGCTCAGACAATGTCAGATTGAGAGTGTTCTGAAGTACGTAGACGTGACTCCTAAGTTGACTTGACTTCCTCATTATATAGGCGCCTAGAAAACGTGGCCAACATGTTTAGGTTCGGCAACCTGTAAGCAAATCTGTGTAAAAAACATTTATATGTTAACACCTTTAATCAAATAAGATCAAAAGCCACGAAATATGTTATTTTTACTGGTACTCTTGTTATAAAATGTTTTTAGCTTCGTTTTCTCTTGCAATGTTTCATTACTGAGATCATGTTGAATATTTTCACAATTTTTTTATTTTTGCCTAATTTACAACTGTACTGTTAACTTGCCTTTTATATACAGAAATGATTTTTTACTGCTATTAAAGAGTTTTTGCTTTGCTTTGTAATAAACTGTTTGTTTGCTATAAACTAGATACGCCCGAAGAAATGCGATACCTAGCGTTTAAAATGAATTTTTAAAAATAAAAATAAATATTTCTTCAAGCTTTTATTTTACTTTTAATTTCAAGCTAATAGATTAAATGAAATTAAATTTAATTTCCAATAAGCAAAATACTTTGTTGTATTTCTAACCAAATTTTAATTAACCGGAAGTAGTTATTTAAAATCGCTAAAAATCGCTGATTTTAGCCATTTTTAACCATATGTTAATACAATTTTATTTAAAAGTCGCTCAAAAATATAATATACTTTTTTGAAACTTTATTTGAAGAATATCAGCTGATTTAAAGTTTAATTAATCTGATTTGAAACAAATATTAGTTACTTTTAGTTTAAAATATTGCAGAAATGCATTTTTAACACAGAGTTAGGTGTCATGATTAGATCATAACAGCTTGATTGTCAGACGGAATATTATCTAATTTTTCTACGGTGGACATATATGTAAAAATAGCTTGACGAATATAACGTAAACGCATTTTTATATAATTTTTAACTACCTAGTAATCTTTAAGATTTAGGAAAATATTCTCCGTAATCTAATGTTTTACTGAATTTTAGGTATTTTCGTTTTATATTTACTATAGTTATCTTTCTTTTCTGATAAAGCTTTGTATGGACGTCCGTATTTACAAAAATCGGCACGTTTATACACACAAACAAATTTGAAAATTCATTTAAAATATTGGGTGCCGCTGAACTGTAATAAGCTTTTCCATTTATGATTGGTAAATATAATTTTTACTTAATAATGATATCACCTAACCGCAACAAATTAATACAAAATTTTGAAAGATTTAAAAATTTATAAATTATTCTAATTAAAATTATTTTTTTTTGTTAAGTCACTTAAACACACGTGTCCATAATATATCTTATTCATAAAAGCAATTAAAAGTATCTCTAATTAAATAATGGCTTAGTTTTCTTACGTTTTTATTTTACAATTTAGAGTAGACTTCGGTAAATTGGGGTCCTGCTTTACATGATGATTTAAATTTTTCAGTGAGTATCTGTACATAACTAATATAAACATTAAGCAATTTTTTTTCGATATAGCATAAAATTAAATAAGATTTAAAAAATGTTTTTACCAAGAATTTCTAAAATAATTTCATCCATTTTTTTTTTTAAGTCCTAAAAGTTTCATCAAAATCGGGCAGTTATTTGAATTTTGCAAGAATTTTTAAATCAAGGTTTCCGCGTAAAAATGTCGCAAAAATTTCCTATACTAATCCTTGTTCTCCTGCTGATACAAGAAAAACAAAATTTTTAACCAAATATTTTTTTTAATTTAAACGGAATAAAAATATAATAATTAAAACAAACTTTGCCCATCCTTCTTAATAATAACATGAAGAATTTGACAATAAAACTTTGTTTTTATTAAGTTTGGGACATTTTTTTTATCATGTAGGCACGTTTATAGCGAATCTGTGGATCTACTTTAAGCATCACATGCTTAAATATAATAAATATTTCCCCATGAATAAGCCCTGCTGAAATGGGTGTACATCTAATATGGCCGTGAGTCTTTTATATTGACGAATATGGTAGATTCGACTGTTTCCTTAGAAAGGAGAGAACGAAAATGGCGAGATCAAATGAAAAATTCACACGCTTCTTTTTATCAAGAATATTCATTTTCGATTTTTATTTTTTTGGTTATCGTTTTACCAGAATTTGCTTAGAGTATTTGTAAACCGTCAACGGGCCTACGGCAATATCACGTTGAATCACCAGTTTTCGTCGGATCTCCGAAGTTAACGTTACTAAATCTAGCATCTCAGTTGTGGAAAACTGTCTGGTCACATTCGATGTCTCGAAAACCAGACATTCCACCATCGGCGACTGGATTCAGAACTTTCACCGTTCGCGATGAACAAATGTTTTCTCGAAGATTCCCTGTTCCTTGAGCTCCTATTAGGACTAAACCTCAAGTGGAACTCGTACATACGATCCAATTGCTAAAGATGCTCGGAAAATTGTTGGTTCGCTGTACCGCTCTAGTAAGTACCCGACTCCTGCTATCTTTTACATTTACAAGAACCTGATCAAGTCAAAAATGGAATACTACTGACATATATGGACAGGGGCTGTTCAGTCAGCACTTTCCACACTCAATAAAGTCCAAAAGCTTACCCGGGTCCTTCAGAGTGACGAATTATTTTCCACCCTACAACCACTTTCCTCACAGGCGAGACGTTGCGAGACTCTCACTGCCTTATACTTATTTCTATGGAAAGTGCTAAGAACTAGACTCCTTAGTTCCACTAGAGTCTAACCATAACTGCTATGGCCCGCCATGGCATGCGCATTGTAACTAACCACCTTCGTATTCTTTTGGTGAGATGTAAGTTCCACTGAAGCAGCTTCTTCCTACGAACCACTGACATACAGAACCGATTATTATGCTTCCTGCAATCACTACCATCTTAACCTGTTCGTCTATAGTTAACCGTTATCATCCACACCCATCCGCATAAACTGAGCCTCTTACTCTGTATCTCTCTACATCGAGTGGCCCTCAGGCCTTGTACAAGGTGAACATCACTGTAAAAAAAGAACTAATTTTATAGGACAAATGTAATGACTAAAATAAGAGGTTACTGTGGAATAGTCTTATTGGTGGCAATTTTTCAGCTCATAATATCAGCGTGGATTTTTTTTTTTGGGGGGAATAAAATAATGGAACCGCGGAGAAAATCATTTGAAAATTAATAAGCATACCTTACAAAAAAAACAAAAAAATCAACCGGAGTTGGAAACTGAGAGAAAGAATCGAAATGAGTCGGTGTAAAAACCTAAAATATACCCCCAGCCGTAGCTTACCCGAGATATAAATCAGGCTAGGGCAGCTTATACACCCGGGTATTATTTACCAGCACTTTCCAAAGGTGCCGCTCGATGAGATCACCTACCCACACCGATAACATCAATAAGTCATCTTACTGACACTTTGACCATATTCAGATTTTAAGACGGGTCTCACTGTCTCAGTTATGCACAAGGTCGTCGCAAGTCAATCCAGTAGTGAGTGCTACTATTGGAAGGTCGGTAACAACTCGTTCATAGGTAGAAATTTACTAAGCCCATTTTGCTCATCATGATACCCAGTTTGATAAGATTATGACAGCCAAATGTAACCCGTTATGATGACTGGTTTTGATAAAAGCAGCGTATAACCATGCAGGTGGGGAGAAATACCTTCAGGTCGGGTAACGTAGTCTGTTCAGACGGTCTCTGATTGAAGGTGTGCCAAAGTATCTAGGACGATTTTTACCTGACCACCCCACTAAAGCAGGATGGGACACAAGCTTTTCTTTTATGTGTGCGTACAGATGAATATGCATATGGGCCAAGGACTAAAATTTATCCAGTCCTAGCGACGATTCTCACGCTGGTGTTGATATTGCAATGACTCCCATCTCTCTTAGTGCAATGGGAAGGCATAGCCACAGGGTTGGAATTACCGGGATAGGAAACCTTCTTCCAAATCAAATGAGAAGAGAACAAATACTACGCTTTGATCATAGCCAAAAGGCCGATATATATTTAACTTACTTACCCAATAAAGCTGGATGGGTAAATTTTCATTTTAACACCCGAGCGTCATTCACTGCTGAACTATTTTCTTTCATAAATAAGTACGTGCTTCCGTAAAGCGATTTTTTTTGTACTTAATTTAACCGGGTATTGAACTCATACTCTTTGGGTCCTGTCACTGGATCTAACCAACGCTTTTATCCACTGTGCCATGTGTAACGCCTTTATCCACTGTGCCATGTGCCCTTGAGGACATCTGGGTATGAATTTCTGGGTATTATAAACCTAATGTCTTCAGCAACCATTTTCACCGATGCTCATATTGCAATTTTGAACTTTCAGAGGGAAATTAACAGGGGGTAACTGATAACTGACATCAATCAAACATGGCACGTGGAACTAGAACAGTCCAGTGAGCGAAATAAAGGGTTCAGTTCGACATTCCAACCACCTGAAGAAGGCCGGAGCGTATAACGGCCGAAACGTTGTGATAAATATGGCGACAAAGATGAGGACAATAGTCCGAATAATGTAAATAATGTAAAGAACAGGAAATTTTGATTTGCAAATTGAATTCCTATTAAATTAAAAACTGAGATAGTTGTAATCGCTGCCTTCTTTTTTGTTCTTGTTCTAATCTCCTCCATTCTTCAAAGGAACATTCCATTTTATGATGTCTACATGACAAAATGTTCCTTAATGCACAAAATGCCATACATAGGGAATTAGTTAAATTTAATTCTACATTCATAAAGAAAGTTTCTGTTGAATCTTGGATACAAATATAAAACTAAAATGAGAACTTGTAATTAAACCTATAATCTTGTTACTAAATTTTTCTTTTATTCAATTATATATTTAGAGGGTAAAAGTGTGCTGAATCTAGAATATCATAATTTACATATTCAGCTAAAATATATAGTGACTGATGTATTTTTTGTGGCAACGTTAATAAAAACCCCGTAATATATTAGTTTGAAAGTAATTGTTACTTGTAAATAAATGCTTATTACAACCGCTTGTATTTCAGTTAGTCTTATTTGCCCCCTCAGATGAGACAGGAAATATATAATATTTATATAAGTATAAATTGATAATTATTATATGATTTAATGAACGCATTTCATTGTGTTATTAGACCCCCAGATGGGACTGGAAATATATGAATAAATACATATTGATAATTATTATATGATTTAATGATCGCATTTCATTGTGTTATTAGACCCCCAGATGGGACTGGAAATATATGAATAAATACATATTGATAATTATTATATGATTTAATGATCGCATTTCATTGTGTTATTAGACCCCCAGATGGGACTGGAAATATATGAATAAATACATATTGATAATTATTATATGATTTAATGATCGCATTTCATTGTGTTATTAGACCCCCAGATGGGACAGGAAATATATGAATAAATATATATTGATAATTGTTATATGATTTAATGATCGCATTTCATTGTGTTATTAGGCCCCCAGATGGGACAGGAAATATATGAATAAATACATATTAATAATTATTATATGATTTAATGATCGCATTTCATTGTGTTATTAGGCCCCCAGATGGGACAGGAAATATATTAATAAATACACATTAATAATTGTTATATGATTTGATGATTGTATTTCATGCTGTCTTATTAGGCCCCCAGATTGAACAGGAAATATATAAATAAAAACACATTGATAATTATTATATGGTTTAAGTCTGATGACCACTCTTATGCTACCCAAACGAAATATTTTATGACATTGTTTTTGTTACAAAAATTAATCCTTGTTAATGGTCACTCGTTTAGTATTTCACTTGTAATATATTGTCTCAACAGCTTCCCAAACCAGCTTTGAAAAAAAAAAACATATCAAGGATAAAACGGTCTCTACAGATTGATTTAGGATAATCTCGAAATGTCAAAATAAGATTTTAAGAAGGTACTTACATTGCCAATGTAGTGGCGATTGAAAAGTTGCAGCATTGGCAAAAACTGGCTATGTGTGAGAAGAGGCCAAAACATGGCAATAAAAAACACATGCGTGGCCGGCATCTTAAGACGGAGCATTTACCTGAATAATAAGCTTCTGTTTTTGTTAGTTGAGCACAAATGCATAATTATTGCCTGTCAACTTTGTCTTTATATATATATATATATATATATATATATATATATATATATGTATTTACATTAACATACAGTTATACATAATTACCCATTATAATACATGAAATATACATGTTTTGCGTACATTGCTATAAAAAACGCCGAATAAAAATATGTGTGCAGATGTGTGTTTGTGTGTCTGTTTGTGTGTTTTTATGTGTGTCTGTTTGTGTGTGTGCATGTGTGTATGTGTGTGTGTGCATGTGTGTGTGTGTTAGGTAGGAGCATGTCTGTGTATGTGCGTGCGTCTATGGTCATAGGAAAGACTCAAGCACACTTTAGTCAGTGAGAATTCTGCAAGACTACTAACATTTGTCACTATGTATTCAGCTGTGAATATGTAAAAGTGATTTTGCATATACGTATACAGGGGCATGTATAAGCAAGTACACGCAGAAGCACATCTGCGTATGTGCGAGTAGGAAATGTTTGGGCTCGAAGATGGATGTTTTAAAAATGATTTGTCATTTGTTTTTCAAGTCCGTAATCTGAGATGTCTCTGAAGGGCATGATGTTTAACAAAACGAGGTGCCCAGTCCACCCAACACCCCCCCACCGGCAAGTGTAACTATGTGTTTGCCGTACCAATTTTGCAAATATGCCGCTAATTAAACTGCCAGCCACATGACCAGGAACCAGTTAACTGAATATGTCCTATCAGCAACCTGCTTACCAAAGAAAACAAAACAAAAAATAAATGCGCTCTTACCTATAGAAATGCAGAGGTTAATCTATCTGTCCATACAGTGTATATCACAGGTAGGCCTGACACAAAAAGAGAAAGAGAGAGCGAGAGAAAGTGCAAGAAAATAAGTCTACACAAATCGTGAGAAAGGGTAGCCAACTTAACAGAAAAAAATATATCCTTGTCCGAAAATTACTTTTCAAATTTTTATTCAATTTAATCACGTTGTGGTAAACAGCTTATCAAAAAGTCTCTGATTCCATAAACAAAAATTTAAATATTTGCAAAATCTTCTAACAGAGGACGGAAGGTGCGACGTTGAAATCCGAAGGTGTACTGGGATAGCCAAAGTGCCTTCCAAAAGCTAAGCAAAGTATTGAGAGACAGAAAAAAAAAACTTCGTTAGAAAGAAAGAAAAGAGTA
>CAHIKZ030005396.1:470000-527500 GCA_903632075.3 Acanthosepion pharaonis
TCAGATTCTCACAAGAGAGTAACCTCGTCAGATTCTCACAAGAGAGTAACATCGTCAAATACTCACAAGAGAGTAACCTCGTCAGATTCGTAGACGAGAGTAACCTCGTCAGATTCTCACATGAGCGTAACCTTGTCAGATTCTAATACAGAGTAACCTCGCCAGATTCTCACAAGAGAGTAACATCGTCAGATTCTCACAAGAGAGTAACCTCTTCATATTCTCAAAAGAGATTAACATTGTCAGATTCAGGAAATACCAAATATGCAATGTAGCCTGATTTAAACCGATTTTTTTTTTTTTACTAGCTCTAATATATAAAATGCTAATCTAAAACAAAATGATAACAAACTGAATGATGAAAACGAAGCAAGTATGCGGTAGTGAAGCCATGAGTTGACCTTTTTCGGACGTTGGTCCACATGCGGTACATAAGACGTGACGCACTATTAAAAAATCAAGATATTATAGGTATTTTCCAAACAAAAGAGTATGCGTATAAGCATTTGCCTTAGAATTGGAGCAAGGTCATTTTTGGTTCCCTGAAGCATAACCAAATAGTGGGGGGCGGAGGCTTCGAAACAAGCAACTTTAGATTTGAGGATCCAACTACCAAGACGCTGACTATGAAAAGATTCTGGTGAGCTCAACGAGCCCATACAGCTAGGGGGTGGTCGGGCGCTGCAAGCCCCCAAGAAATTTTACAGGGGAATTTTGACGCCATATAAAATGGGTATTAGAGCATAATCTAACGCCAACATTAGCTGCTTAGACATATTGACTTATAATTCTATCACTAAAATATCCTTTCTAACTAGCAGTATAACCCGTCTACGACCGGGTTTTTCATTACTAGGAATTTTTGCCGTTTAATTGGAGCAGTTTAAGTTTAAATCAGCCCACCCTAAAATCTATATTAATATCAACAATTGGGTTCAACTGAGGCACATCCTCAAATGGTGGAGGGGGGGGGGTTAACGATTTGAATCGGTGGTGGCCCTGCAAAGGGAAATGTATAATAATAAATATTATTGGAATAATTTTAACTATTTACTTTTATTAAAGTTTTTATGAAAGATATATATCCAAGAACGGATAGTAAATAGTAAAACGCTGTTGAGAGTTATAATTCACAGAAAGTAGTGGAGAGCCATTGTCGCCAACAGTTTAGACTCAAAACTGGCACTGAAGAATTATCTATCAAACAAAAAAATCATCAAAATCGGATGAAAACTGTGGAAATGTATAAACAACATCCGATCACACACACACACACATTTTGAGAATTTTAGATATAGATTGATTTAAAAAAGACAAGCGATTTTGTTGAAAAATTAATTCAATAAAAAAGTTGCTTCAGAGGATCTTTTGAGATTAGAGGCCTAGAAATTTATGCTTAATTAGTTTCATAGTAGATTTCCTACTGAGTGATTAACACACTTCTACGTGTGATGTGTTTCTTATTTATTCATATGATAATTCAAAAATATTTGCAAAATAAGAATATTTATTCTCAAGAGAAAAATAATCGACATTTACGTTTCATGTTTCTGAAACAAAAGATGTTTACACGTATGATCTTCCTTAGTGAACAATTGTTTAAAATGATGAAAACGTTACCTTCAATGAAAACTTACAAAATTCAAGAAACGTATATAATCAATGTTTATGTGTATAGTTATGCATGAGAGTGTGAAAGTGAACAAGTGAGGACAAAAGGAAACATCTTAAGAAACGCTTTTTTCCTCGTGAAATTTGGCTTGCCATTTAGAAAGCCAATCGAGCCGCAATTTGCGCATGTCTGCTGTTGTATTCATTAGTAAACAAAATGTCTCTTACAAAATGTCATCTCAAGCGTTACCCCCCTTTCAAGAACAACGACAATTTTGGCTGGAGCAAGTGAAAACTACTTAGCAAAGTCACATTTAACACAACACGGGGGCAGCGTAAATACATAAAAAAAATTGCCAGATTGGAAAAAAAAAATTTTCCCAAGCACATCGTTAGCCACTTGTCTCATTAATTAATTATGGTTTTTAATTGCTTTTTTCCCTGTTCAGTTGCGTTTTTTTTTTTTTTAATTTGTTTAATTTGAAGTTGATTGGCAACCATGAGCATGATTTACGCAACCAGATTTATTGAAAACGTGTACGCTTTTTGAACACAGCTGTTGGGTCGAAAGTTTCATCTACGAATGATACAAGATTTTAGTGTTGAAGCTTCCCAAATTAGGATCTCCATAACCCAACATCTCATCTCTCCTCTAATTTAGGACAGGTGGCTCAATGGTGTCGGTGGTGGGGAGTGTCCTGTAAAATTCAATACACCCAAAAGCAAACTAATCACGTCTAATCACCACCAAATAGACCACGAACTTTCACCTACGGTGATGGATGGATGTTCTCTCAATGACGTTCACTGCTTTAAACTACGTGTTGGAACTCAAGCTTGTGATGAAACATTTGACATTCCCCTGCCGAGCAGCCAGTGCTACAGTGACCTAAGAAAAGTTTTTGATTCAGGAAAAAAAACTACATACAATTTCAAATTTTAATTACGTAATCCCTATTCAACATAAACATTGAAACGGTATTTGGAACTAGTATAGAGTAGGTCCTGCACTTGCTAATTTCAGTGCTTGTATTTGATTTTTTATGGATTTGATCAAGTTATCAACAATCGTCTGATCCATATTTTCCACACCTTTAGCAATGTTTCTTTAAGGGTTGCCACTGACGTGATTTTGGTTGCACGCTCTCAAAGTCTTCGGTCAAGGTGCTCCCAAACATGCTCTACTTAATTCCGATCAGGATTTTGGGCTACCCATGGCAATGACTTGATTCCTTGCAATTCCTTCCAGGCCTTTGCTACTTTGCTCGTGTGACATGCCGTTCTATCTTCTTGAAAAAGGTAGACATTCTTGTCAATCTGATTGGTTTCAAATAGTGGGAGTAGTCCCTTCTCTAATATTTGACAGTATTTTGGACCATTCAACCGCTCGTCAACAAGAATCAGCTCAGATTTCCCACCAAACCAAACAGTGCCCCACACCACTACTCCAACCCCTCCATATTTCACAGTGGCCTGCAGACATTCAGTGTTCCAAGTCTCATTCTGATTTCTCCAAACATAAACCAATCTCGAATTGGAATATTGGCAGGATTTACTTTCATCTGATCAAATTACACACTGCCAAAATTCATAATCTTTGCTCTCGAATTCTCTCGCCTAGTCCATACGAAGGTTCAAGGGATTCTTTCTTGCAACTCTTTTTTGATAGCCTAGCTCTTTCAGAGTCTTTCTCACCGCATATGGCGACATTTCCATGCTGTTTGACGGTCTGACGACGGTTTCTAATGACTTCCTTATTTAGTGCCCCTTTTCGTTCGCTCAGATACGATGCTTGGTCTTCCTGAACGTTGTTCCACGCGACAATGTCCTTCTTCATTAAATTTCTTGACAATATTATTAACCGTTTGATGATTAACCTGGAAAAACCTAATTTCTCTATTTGACTTGCTACACTGATGCCATTCTATTATTTGCCCTTGTTGAAATTCACTAATTTCCTTACTTCCACGAACTTTCTTTGCAAGATATGTCAGCTATTGTTCATAGATGAAGGTAGCTTGATACTCACACAGTATTGTCTGAAAATAAAAAGAAGAGGCGTTATCAAACAAGTCAGAATTGCTGTAATCAAGGGTGGATAAAAAAAACTTATCATTGCCCACGGTACTTTCAGTTGAAATTTATAAAATTTTTCTCTTAAAACAAGGTTTCAGGAAAAAATATTTCTAAAGTCCAATAGCTGTTATCGTTCTTTCCAGTATTGATGGGAGCTTCCTTCCTTACCTTTTGTTTAGAATGGAGAGCCAACATCTTGATTGTATCATTATCCTCTTTTCGAGTTCCATGTAATATCAATTGCTGCTGTAAAAAGTTCTCAGATGATGGGGTCTCTGTTATTTGGTAGAGTTCATCGTTTGTGATTCTGCGGCGCCAGTCAACAAGGTTCAAACAAAATAATGGCCCGTCGCAAAGTGTCGAAGGCTTCATTCGCTCAAAGCCATTTTCAACCATTGATCCTTGAAAATGGCTGCATACAGATGACAGTTTAGATATAGACAAACCTCTCATCAACGGACTAATAGTGGGAAAAACGGGTCCGTTAAAGCTGATTGTCTGTAGATAGGAAGGGATTATTTTTGAGTTATAAAACCACTATAATAATGACCAGTATTTATGATCGTAATGTAAAAACTCTAGACATGTAAATATGACATAAATAAATATATACTTAATATAGATATATTAATCAAAATAACAAAAATAATAGATTTCTCACAGCTACTTTCCCATGTACGCCGCGTTTTCTGTCTTTGTTTACATTTGAAAGACCCGCCACCGCCGCCAATCGGTCATTTAGAAAATAATACGACGCGATCCACTAAGCCCGCAAATTTTGAAATACTTCGCTGACGATCTGGAAGTTTTTCCCTGTAGATTTTTTTTTTTTATTTTGCCTGCAGATTTTGTCCATTGCATCCGAAGTCCGTTGTTAGGGTTTCCTTAGATGAGAGGTTTGTCTGTATTTCTAAATGAATTTGCAGCCATGCAAGACATCCACATGAAAGTCTCGACCTGACGAGACTATTTAAGAACATGACTCGAGTTTAATTCTCGCAAGACCAATTAGACATTATCGTTAAATTTAATATCCTAGGCTCTCCTACTACTGTTACTGATATGTCCCGGAAGGGGATCTATTTGAACGAAGTAACTAAGTGGTTTTGGTTACTATAACCAAGTAGAATATGGTAGCAGTAGATCGACTGGTACGCGTCGTAGTCGCAGGTAAGAAATGTAGATCAATGGCGTAGTCCAATGGGCGTCGTTATAGACTTAGCTCTCAGACTAAGGCTCTTGACTCTGTCGTGCCTACACGTCCGTCGGTATTTATGACGGACACCAGCCAATCATATTCCAGTGAGGGGGAACACAGGTGTACGCATATTCCATTATATTAGTAACTTTGTACCAGACTATGCTACGCTTAGTAAATAACCGTATTTATGTGTATATCGTTGTAATTGACAACTGAAGTCTCATATAAGTTCACACTTGTCCCTGTGATATACATACGAGAGGGTGCTGAAAAGTTGTCCGCGTGATCAAATATCCAAAATCTGATCAAATATCAGATTGTTTCTGTCTGAAATCTCTGCCGAGTTAAGCCTTGCTGAGAAGAGAACACGAGGAAGAACTGTTCGTTATCGATTCATCAAAGAATGGTTTGTAAATTTTAACGTCCCTTAAACAAAACGGCTGCCATTTTTTTTAAGCATTTCGCCTCATGCAAGGCGGGAGTGCCACTAGTACGCAAGGTGTTACAGAGGGTAGAGAACAAGAGTAAAGAGGCGTGTTCGGGGAGAGGATAAAGAGAAGGAGGGGAAGAAGATCAAGGTATCAGATGTCGATTGACATTACACTTGAATATTTGAAGATTATAGTTATCAGGGAAGCAAGTAAGAGGAAGAGAATTCCACAGACGGGAAGTGCAAGAGAAGAAGCTGTTGGAGTAGAAGAGACGGTTACATTTAACCGTTTCGACAGTGAAAGCGTGGCACCGAGATGCCAACATAGTAGCTCGCTTAAATTCCTGCAGTCTGGGAACAGTGAAAGCAACTCGTCGGAACAATTGTCGTGAAAATACTTATAGAAGAGACAGAGGGAAGACATGACACGTCTGTAAGAAAGTGACTGTAGACTAGATGCCAGACCAGGACCTATCACATTGCATAGCCGTCTCTGAATTTTGTCGAGGACCTCGAGACTTACAGAAGGGGGGGGGCGCCAGACCCCATATGACAGCAATATTCCATGCAAAGACAGATGCTTGACTTACAGATTTGAAGGATGGACTCAGACGAGAAAAAACTTTCTGGCACGACACAGAGAACCTACTCTCCTTGCGGTTTATGAAGCTATTGAGTCTATGTATTTGTGCCATCTCATAGCGGACAGCGTGAGACCAAGCAGGAGCAACGATGCGTTCTCGTGGAGTCGGGCATCAGCCATTCTAATGGTGGGGAATGTTCTTTGTAGTGGGTAAATGAGAGCAGTTTCGTTTTGGAGACATTGAAGCCATTTCCTGCCCCAGTTACATTGTTATGGTAAATTACCTATGCCCGGATGGACTCTCCCAAGTTACAAATAAAAGCAGGTACTGCTTTTGTCAGAGAGAAGTAGTTTTTCCAGCAGTCAGCTCTGACTGTCGGACAACATTCTTGCTCGTTTGTATATGATTGTATTACTGATTTTCCGTTAATATATTTGTTAACTCAAATCGTCTCTTGTGTCTTTATTTCTGGCCCCAACAAGGCCACAACACACTTAAATAAACTTTTCTTCTTTCCATCAGCATGGCTGATGCTATCCTCTAAGAGAGCAACAATTTGTGCCTTCTAGGGCACACGTTTTCTACTGACATAAAGTGGAGTGATTAAGTTGAATAAATTGCCAGATCTACTGCTAGAAAAGTTGGTTCACTGTGTTGTGCCAGACAATATTTCTCCTTAGAATCCGTCTTCAACATTTATAAATCTACCATTCGTAAGTGTATTAAATATTGCTGCCATATCTGGTCTGATGCTCCTGCTATATATCCCGAGATTTTTACCATAATCTCAAGCAGCGTCTGCAAAGTAATCGATCCTGACCTGGAATCGACTCCAGTGCTCCCTCCCACGCCGTGACGTGACGTGAAGTCTCTCTGGCTTTTTCTACAAAACATTTTGTGACAATTGTTCTCATGAGCTTTGTGCCTCATCTGCGTGAATTTAACTGTACTACTAGATTGGAAACTAGATCTCATCGTTTCATTGTTAAACTAGCTTGATGTAACCGTATGTTCCATTTTAATAGTTTCTTTACTCGCACTTCTTGCCTGTGGATCTCTACCCCACCCCACCCCGGTTTCTTGCTTCTCTTCCACTTACAGTTATCAAAAAATTTAACCCTGAACTTTTGTTGTACTTTCTCCTAACTCAAGTCTTTCATTCTCTTTCACTCCCAGAAATCACTCTTATTGAGTCTTAGTGGCTTTATCGCCTTGCTTTGTGTGAATTGATTTAAAAAGTAAAGAGGTGTGATATTAAAGTCCGGTAAGCACAAAGAATGCATCTTTGTGATAATAAAAACAAAGACATTGACAGTTGTCTAACTGTAACTAACATTCCTTTTTCAGATGGACAGCTTTTCAACACCCCCTCATACATGTTCGTCTAAATATACGGTAGGGAAGAAATCTATGTCGTCTCCGAAACCTGTTTGTTCAGTGGTACCTTGTTCCAGTGAGTCTGGGCTTTAACACGACCGGACAATAATTACAGTAATTACTCCTTAAACACGAGTAATCTTACTAGATAATCAAACGGGAAAAAGTGTGTTCCAAATAAGGGACTTGAAAAAACAAGATCTTGTCTGGGCGGAAGTAACAAGTCAAAAAAAAAAAATTAAAAAAATTAACCGTCAAGCCTACGACAAAATTGAAGAAGAAATAAAGTCTACCTGAAAATCTTGATTAATAATGGGAATTTATATCAACCTTATTTGTGTAATTGATACCAGACATTTCGTTTGTTGGTTGATTCGAAACATTGTTTCTTTCTCTTGCAGTAAGATAACGCTTAAAATAATAGTCAAATAAGTGATTATTATCATGTGGGTGATCGGATCTCACTGAATGCCTTAAATTTATATTAGACTATGCTTATTGCTTGACAAAAACAGACCCGGTGCAGAAATGTTGTCGCAGAGGTGACGGCATCTGGCACAACATAGGCCTTAAATTTATATTAGACTATGCTTATTGCTTGACAAAAACAGACCCCGTACAGAAGTGTTGTCGCAGAGGTGACGGCATCTGGGACAACATAGGCCTTAAATTTATATTAGACTATGCTTATTGCTTGACAAAAACAGACCCGGTGCAGAAGTGTTGTCGAAGAAGTGAAGGCAGCTGGCACGACATAGGCCTTCAATTTATATTAGACTATGCTTATTGCTTGACAAAAACAGACCCCGTACAGAAGTGTTGCCGCAGAGGTGACGGCATCTGGCACAACATAGGCCTTAAATTTATATTAGACTATGCTTATTGCTTGACAAAAAACAGACCCGGTGCAGAAGTGTTGTCGAAGAGGTGAAGGCAGATCTCCCGGGACCGCGTCCATTGAGAGATGTTGTTGCGACCCTATGTCCCCAAGAAATCAAGAAGTATCGAAGAAGGTGCTCTTTGATTGTGCGATTTCATTTTTTACGTCTCATCGACACATCCAAGGTTATTTAAAGCCGAAACTTATTTTGAATTGTCGGAACAGTCCAATATGAATTAAACAAGTGTAATAATTTAAATACCTGCGAAGGACGGGGAGTGCGGCACTGAAATCAGGAGCTGCATTGGTATAGCGAAAGATAACGTCCAAAAACTAAGACACGAAGAAAAATAAAGTTAGAAACAAAGAAAAGATTACTGTACGGTTACGCAATGTCGATCTTCCAATATGGCAATGAATGCTGGACAATCTCTTCACGGATGAAGACAAGACTTGAATCAACAGAAATGTGGTTCTACAGAAGGATGCTGAGAATACTACGGACCGAACATGTGAGCAACAAAGAAGTTTTAGAGAAAATGATAAAAAAACAACATTTATAATTAACATCTGGAAGAGACAATTGGTATTTCTAGGTCAGAGAATAAGGAAAGAAGATTTGGAAAATTTTATACTCACAGGACAGGTTGCAGGTAAGAGGAACAGAGGAAAAATGCATAACCTACATAATGAGCTTGAGTAAATGAATGGCTGAACAATGGTTAGGAGAGTTTTTTTAAAAAAAGAAGACAAAATTTATTTAGAACTACAAAGGGCAGGAAATTGTGGAGAGCCATGATTGTCAACTGCCCTAAGTGACATGACCCATAGAAGAGAAAGAAGAAATTTTTTTTTTTTTTTGCAAGTGAATATTGCAAAACATTTTTTTAAAAATTACAATGGTTTTCCCAGATAAAATTCTACTATTCAACCCATAGCTCTGAGAAGAAATGGATACATACCTTACTCAAAGGTTATTTGGAAGTAAATGAACATAACAAACCAGATTGAAATTCGAACTCGGCTCCCCCGATTTCTCATTCTGAGGTGCCATCCAAACCCGCACCATTGCAAACTCCCAGTCAGTTAAGTGCCACACGTAATACACGTTTGGGCGATCATGTCTCTTTCGATTCATGATTGACTAGACAGAAGATTTTACCGAAGCTTATTACCGTTTCTTTCTGTGGTAGACAGATTGCCGGTCAAGGGTTTTGGGCCCGGTCTGTCCTCCTATTCAACTCATAGTTGGAGGGATTCATACCTTTCCCAAGAGTATTTGTACGTAAATGAATATAACGCACTCGACTGGAATTCGAACTCGGTTCTCCGATTTCACATTCCAAGCTTATATCCATTACACGCACATCCCAATCTATGTTCAACCAATATATATGATCTTTCTTTTATCTTGAAATTTCCTTTGATAAATCATTATTAACAATCATTAATTTTGTAACGTTATCTTTGTATATAGACTAATAAGAATCTGGGTCGAAATCTTTCATAGGTAAAATAACAGTTTATTCACTTCTGGGCTTAATGTTGGCGTAAGGTTGTGTGACTTGGCGGGCTTTCCTCGAACGTTGATCTTCTTACGAGGATGCAAGCTATTTTGGATTTTTCGTTTCGGGTGGAGCGCTCACATAACTTCCTGTCATCAGGTTGTCCTGTATGTGCACAACCTAAACTCAGCTGGGTCGACATCCTGTTTATATACCATGTTTGAGGCCCGATTCTGTACTTGGTGTTTTCCAAATCAACCTTCTAATGCACCTTCCCTCTCAGGCGCTCTTTTGTAATGGTGGATCTACTATGAAACTAATGAAGCTTAAGTTTCAGGGCCCTTAATCCGAGAGGAGCTTCTGGAACAAATTTTTAATGAGCGAATTTTTCAACAAAATCGATATTATTTTTTAGTTGATTGCTATCAAAATAAAGCCATGTTAGTGATAGAATCATAAGCTAATGAGTTGAAGTAACTAATGCTTTAGACTATGATTTAATTGACATTGCATATGGCATCAAATTTCCCCTGTAACTGCCCAAATTTCTAAATTTTTTATAAGCTTTCAGCACCACAAATCCTCATTGAAGACGCCAGATTTCTCGAATATTCAGACTGGTAGATGACAATGAACAAATATATTGTTTAATAAATAAAGGAAGCGTTTACTTAAATACGGGTATCCATTAAAAATAAAGTTTAAGTAATATAAATCTCACTGATTAATAAATAAATAAAAATCCCTTTCTTTAAAAATTGGTTTGTTTATATTTGGATAGGAAACTGGACAGACATGTCTATTTCGAGAGTCAGAGAAAAATCTCTGTTTAAAGGCACTATTCAACTTTGCTTGGCCAGAAAGTAATCTTCGGCCGAGATGTCCAAAGCACGTTATATCTAATAACAGCTTCCCTCAGGGGAGTGCAGGATCGAATCCTGCCGGAGAGCGCATATTTTTCTTGAATAGATAGACAAAAATAAATAAATATACTGTTTAATAAAATAAACAGAGCGTCTACTCAAATACAAATATCCACTAAAATTAACGTCTAAGTAAAATAAATAAATAAATATATATATATATCCCAAAAATTTTAAAACACAAAATATCAATAATAAAGATGGTCTTGATCAGGATTTTACCACGTAAACAACATGAAACAAGTGTTTACAGGATTGATCAATAAAAACAATTTAATCAGTTTTGCTGACGTAACATTTCATGACTGATCGATTTTATTAAAATAAATTGCATCCAAATGATTTTTGTCAGCCATTTTCATCTTAAAACTTCTTTGCCATTCTTTCAAATCACACAAACACAATTATCAAACGAGATTTTTATGCGTTTTGTTCGGCTTGTGCATTATTTTTTAAACAATTTTCTAGAGAATTTTATAATTTCGCTTCGTGATTAGAATTAACACATAACAGGGCATTTCACAAACAATTTTTCTTAATTACGGTAGATGAATTTTCTCATCTTGTCTGACGTAAGGCAGAGCCGCCATCTTGAGCGATTTGTGCCAGTTAACCTAAATATTCACAGTACATTTTTGGCTGAATGAAAAGAAAAAACAAACGTTTTTTTTCTGTTTATATGAAAAGATGTTAATGCTGTCAAAGCTTTTTCAAATTGTATATTTCAATTCTCCATTAAAGGCCATTCATTTAAATGATTTAATCTAATTGGTTTTGAGGTATATTTTATGAAGCTCGGATGATGAACTATTAAACAAAATCTTTTGTATGTCATATTTTTGATTTGTTTATTAGTGGGAGAACATCCTGTAGGTGTATGGTGGTTCTATAATTTTTTAATAATAATAATAATAAAAGGTTGCTTTCAGCTTCATAAAACCTTTTTGCTCCACAGTGGAGTCTACAGATTAGAAGAAGAAGAAGGAGGAGGAGGAGGAAAAGGAGAAGAAGAAGAAGAAGGAGGAGGGGGAAGAAGAAGAAGAAGGAGACGAAGAAGAAGACGAAGTAGGAAGAGGAGGAGGAGGAGGAGGAAGAAGGAGGAGGAAGAAGAAGAAGAGAAAGGAGGAGGAGGAGGAGAAGAAGAAGGAGGAGGAGGAGGAAGAAGAAGAGAAAGGAGGAGGAGGAAGAAGAGGAAGAAGAAGAAGGAGGAGAAGAAGAAGAAGGAGGAGGAGGAAGAAGGAGGAGGAGGAGAAGAAGAAAAGGAGGAGGAGGAGAAGAAGAAGAAGAAGAAGGAGGAGGAGGAAGAAGAAGAAGGAGGAGGAAGAAGATGAAGAAGAATAAGAAGAAGAAGAGGAAGAAGAAGAAGAAGGAAAAGAAGAAGAAGAATGAGGAGAAGAAGAAGAAGAAGAAGAAGAAGAAGAAGAAGAAGGGAGGAGGAGGAAGAAGAAGAAGGAAAAGAAGAAGAAGAATGAGGAGGAGGAAAAGAAGAAGGGGAAGACGATGAGGAAAAAGTAGGAGGAGTTTCTGTTGTTTTGAGAGTATTCGATCGCAGTAATAAGAATGGATCTGCTCTTTGTAAACCAGTAAAAAACAACCTGCCAAGGAATATATGTAGTGCGCCAGCATACCATCTTCTTCTATGTGTCGTGTCCCTTCAAGATGTTTGGCGCTACAGGTCACTCCTGAATTTGCTGTCCTTTGTAGCTCTTAATTTATCTTTCGTAAAACTTGTTCCGAGATTCATTTACTCAAGTTCACTAAATAGGTTACGCGTTGTTTTCTTCTGTCCCTCTTACCTTCAATCTGTGCTGTGAGTATCAGAGTTACCAAGCCCTCTTTTCTCATTAACTGCCCTAGAAATTTGAAATGTCTATTTCTGGTGTTAATTACAAGTTTCCTTTTTGTTTCCCTAAAAACTTCTTCGTTGCTCACATGTTAGGTCCATGGTAATCTCAGTTTCCTTCAGTAGAATCACATTTCTGTTGCTTCATGTCTCTTCTTCATCTGTGAGGAGATTTTCCGCTATTCACTGCTATGTAGGAGGACTGATATTATGTAACATTTCAATATGCTTTTCTTCGTTTCTAATGAAATTTTTCTGCTTCTTAATAATCAAACAAAATTATGAAGGTTACTTGTAAATTTACTAAAATAAAGGTCACAACATACTTACTCTGAGTAATAACAGGCGGTACGTGCCTAATATATATATATATATATATATATATATATATATATATATATATATATATATATATATATATTATATTAATAATGATACTCAGTTGAAAAAAAAAACTCGGATGGCACAATTTGTAAATATATTCAAAACCAATTGGTACCCGGAGAAAAATTTTGAAAAAAGTAAGAACTAGAAACATCTGAACAGGGTGAAACAAATCGTCCAGTGCCTTAAGTTTTTAGTCGAAAGAAAAAACCCAAGCAAGTAATACAGCAAAATCGTAGTGTGCTCAATACGCTAAGTAGAAGGAAGATAAACAAAATAAATCCTCAAGAGCCAGGAACAACCTGCCTAGGTTTCACCTAAACGGATCTTCAGGGTAATCTGAAGATCTGTTTAGGTGAAAACCTAGGTAGATTGTTCTGGCTCTTTAGACTTATTTATATATATATATATATATATATATATATATATATATATATATATATATATATAATGATCCTCTTTATTTCTCTTATCAGTCTCTTGATGTCAACCTGAGACTCACCAAGGAAGGCCCTGCAGCCTTTGGCAACCTAAGCACCCTTTACATTGAGACGCTTTCTTTGAAAAAAAGACCATTGCTACAACTGATAAATTAAGAATTTATGACAGAGCACGTTTGTGCGTCTTTTCAGAAATCACCATCACATCGACTGCAGTTACAATAATTTTGTCTTTGCAATATACCCCTGAAGATGTGGTGCTTTCCATGGCGTGTTTCAGCTTAGTATCAGTTGACTAGACAAATAGAAAGGATTATTAAAAATAAACAGATATAGTATGTTTATATTATTCAATGAAACATGTTTAAACGAAGATACACGCCTAAATACACACACAAACATATATATATATATATATATATATATATATATATATATATATATATATATATATATATATACTAGCAGCATGGTCCGGTGTTGCACGTGTTTGATTCAAAAATCGTACGACTCATACAGCAATCGCTATCACTTGACTTAAAATATTTTTGCCCTTCCTTGCCTTTAAAAGAGTGCCCTTTGCCGTGCTGATGTTGCTACATGCCTTACTTCTTGCCTATCTCAAACTGCAAATTTTTTCTAAGCTCTATACTAAACATTAAATCTGTTACAAAAAAAGAACTAAACAAAATGAACACAAAACGATCAGCTTTAAAAAAGGACTCGTAACTGGAAAAACCGAATGAAAAAAGAATGTTAACAACAAATACTTTTTCACACCCAACCCAGTTCTGCGGAATCAGAATCAACGTTGAGTTTAAGCAAACGAATGAGCCAATTTGAGTAAAGTGCCATGCAGATTTAAATGTTTCCCACTTGTGACGAATGCAGCTATCGATTTTGTTTTGCATGCTAGCATGCTAGTTAACATTCGTGTCAATCAGCTGTTGGCTCTCACGCTGGCCAATAGAATATTCCTGCCTATTCGTGGCAGCCAGTTATTGGCTCTCACTCTGGCCAGTAGAAAATGGCCGCAAACTATATGAAAACTGCCGTATAAGCATGAAAAAAATCGATTATTTCCACTATCGATGGGAGTTGGGAAATACAAAGTCGGTCTTGGCCAAGACCGACTTTGTATTTCCCAACTTTTTTTTTTTTTGGTGCAAATCCGTCGAAAATTGCGGCCGTGCATTCGTTACACACACACACACACACACACACACACACACACATCCTGCCCTATATATATATATATATATATATATATATATATATATATATATATATATATATATTCGCAGGCAGTACTGTTTCGCTGTATCACAGTCCCTCATGTCGACTAGACTACCAAATGCCTGAAGCCAGGATTGAAACCCAACCAATATATATATATTGGGTGTATTTGGTCAGCAATTATTCATGATGAATTTTAGAAACCTACGGACTTTCTTTGTTGATATTCTTAAGAACATTTATGCACTATGCCACTTAAAATTAATAAAGTGCAAATAATAAATAAATAAATAATAATACTGTCTTTTCTACAAATACTTTCACGGTAACTGCTCCGACGAGCTACTTTCTCTAGTTTCGAAACTGCATCAATTTAAACGTGCCACTAATCGACATCCCAGTCCTACCTTTTCACTGTTGAAACAGTTAAATGTAGCCGTCTCTTCTACTCCAATAGCTTCATGTCTCGCACTTCCTGTCTGTAGAATTCTCTTCCTCTTACTTGCTTCCCTGATAACTATAATCTTCAAATATTCAAGTGTAATGTCAATCGACATCTTCTGATACCTTGATCTTCTCCCCCTTCTTCTCTTTATCCTCTCCTCGAACACGCTTTTTACTCTTGTTCCCTACCCTCTGTAACACCTTGCGTACTAGTGGCACTCCCGCCTTGCATGAGGCGAAATGTTTAAAATTACTTACCTGGTAGCTATAATCTCCAGTCAGTCAAATGCATCCAAATGTCATTCGGCATCTCCAGATGCCTTGACCTAATTCCCCGTCCTTCTCTCCATTTTCTATTATTACGCCTTTTTACTCTTGTTCCCACCCTCTATAAACCCTTGCGTGCTAGTGGCACTTCCGATTTGCTGGGGTGATGAGCTTAAAAAAATTAAATTATAATAATAATAATAAAGGTCAACAAAATTATATCAAGCCTGGGCCTTACTTAATAAATATATTTCATTTAAAGAAAAAAATAGAGAACACGAATCCTTAAAGGAGTGCGCAAAACGCGATAAAAGCCAACACGTAAAATTAAACTGACAACAAAAATATCTTTAAAAATAACAATGGTCACCTGAACATTCTTAGACACAGGAGGATATACATATACGAAGCAGAATTCAGAAATTTATCAAGAGTATGGAATATGTAAATAAAAATATAATAATCAGGAGTAATAATCAGGCAGATATTCAAAATATTCGATTCTTGAATTACGTCTTGATCGTTTGAAAACAATTGTTTGTTTGTTTTCATTTGTTTCGGAAAAGAACACTGCAAAGATTAGAATAATTGGAAATTCTAAATGCTGAAGCCTGGAGGAAACCGAAGAAGCTGCGAATTTATTAAGGAGACTATTCTTAGCATTTCAATGATAAGAGGTGCATATGTCAACTTCATACAAGCTGGTGGAGGGCAGCGTCAAAAGGTTTTCGGCTCCACCATTTTCACAGAATCTGCCCAAAGAACCCATCGTTAGAATTTTATTTTGAATTCCTTCTTGATCTGTCTTTTCAACATGACCGTACTTGTCTAGCTAGTTTTATCTTATTTTATTTTGTTCAGTAACACTACGAGGGCTACCATTGTACTATATAAGCTAGTATTACCAGCCGCAAGATCGAGTCATCGGCGACGCAACCGGTTCCCTGACCAGGTGTTCTGGTATGGAGCTTAACTGGACACCCAAAGGGATTAAAAAAAAAATACAATAAACAAGACCTGTCAAAGGACAGATGAAGATTCTTGTGAGGTCAACGGCGATCTAGCACAGTGGGGTAGACTAGGATCTGTAGCTATGGGTGCATGCATTGCGATGATGACATGACATCGCTGCACGGAGGGCTTCCTAGATTAAAGGCAACGGCCAGCCTGTAGGGTCCCCTGACTGGATCAACGTTCACGTATCAGTGACCAAGACGAGCCTTCAAGATAGAGGACATCGGCTGCGTGTTGGAGAGGGACGGGTTCAGCGAAGTCGATTTTCCCAAGACATGCTGCTTGTGATTAAAAGTATCTCGGGGTCTCCATATGTTGATGGAACTACTCAGCTGTTCAGCTGCGCAGTAGCCCTACGACCACACCCGGGCATGGGACAGGTGATACTGATGATGAACTGACGATGATTAAATCAGGTCACGTAACGATGTTCGAGTAATGTAACTGTTATCGATGTCGAAATCGTGACAAGAACTAATCGGCATTTTTTGAGTTCGATCAATATGTCTCGGTATTTGTGCCAGGTTCAACAAAGAAAATTAGAGTCTGAAAAGATCATAATACTGCGAACTTTTTTTTGTTGCCCCCGATGTAGCTCGACTGTGTGAACTGCTAATGGTTATTTAGTCTAGTTTTGGTGCGTAATCTATAGCGGCTTCGAATGAGAAAACGAAGAGCCGAGTTCGAATTTTAGTCGAGTTCGTTGCATTGACTTAAGCGTAAATAACCTTAGGAAAGGCAGGAATCCATCTCCCCGCACGCCCGATTTTTTTTCATTTCGCTATGCTTCTGCGTGATTCTACAATTAATGTATCGAAATTCAAGAACAGTCATTTTTTTTTTACTGACCCTTGTATCACAGTTGAGATGGAAAGCGATAGTAACATCGCCGCTTTTCTTCTCTGACCAATGGAGATGATGCTGAATGTGTAAATATTGCAGACACAGGCCAAGCCGGATGTTATTCTATTTTATGTATACGCACCCTCAGTTCGTTGTTTACTATATTCATCTTAATTATTTATAAATAAAAGTAGTAGATCGGTTCGCCTATCAACCAATTCGCACTTCTTCCCGGTCTTTTGACCAAGTGTACATGTTTATCCCTTGTATCCTGTTTAGGATTGGGTTTCCGGTTGCCTCTTTTCCTTCTCTTTCACTTCCGGTACCTCCTTGCGTCTTGGTGGAATTATCAACATCCTTGCGTGCGGTGCCTCTTATTCAGTAATCATCTACCTCGAGTGGCTCTTGAGCCTTATCCAGAGTGAAAATCAGGCTGAAAATACTCTGTCTGTGATGCCCTACCCTAATCTCTTTTTGTAATATCATAACTGTAATTTTTCGTGTATAATACGCGCCTCTTTATGGATTAAGTTCTTCATAATTAACCGTCTAAATTATCCACTCTATGCACCCCTAACTTTTTGTGTACTAACTCTACTTTAATTACTCGTGTGCAATACGCACTCGTGTATAATACGCACCCTTATTTTGGCGTTACGAATTTCCGGAAAAGTAAATATGCCTCGTGTATAATGAGCCTTTTTAGACTCTGTTGTAGTTTTCTATCTTCATCTTGATTATTTGTATATAAAAGTAGTAGATCGGCTCGCCTATCATTCGGCTCACACTCCTTCCCAGTCTTTTGACCAAGTGTAAATGTTTAGCCCTTGCTTCCTGTTTAGGATTGGGTTTCCGGTTACCCTTTTTCCTTCTCTTTCACTTCCGGTACCTCCTTGCGTCTTGGTAGAGTGCTGAGATTTCTGTGTTCATTATAGAAAAAATATAGTTTCCTTTTCGCGTTTCTACAAGAGAATTGGTCGCAATTAAAGAACAAGTGAGATTACTGTCTGACCAAGTCTCGTACTATGATCGACAAAGAAGGCGACTGTGTTGAGAAAAAGATTTGAAATCCTGAGGCGTTTGTGTTCACTTTAGTATATTTTCTAAAGAACAGGAATGTCTTTTTAACTTACCCTTGCACAACAAATTAGAAGGAAAGAGACTATGTTAGTGAGTAGATTTTGAAGGCTGAAACTTTTGCATTCACCTTACCATGATCCGTGTGCTTAGACTATTTAAATTGTTTGTATTCGGAACCTAATATTAACATCATCTTTATTTACGACGTTATTTTTTTTTTTAAATATGTATTTATTTATTTATTTTTTACAATTATTAGTAGTAGTTTTAATGAAAATAGTTGTAGGGGGGTGTTGGTGTGCGTCGTAGTCGTCGTAATAGTAGTGACGGTTGACTGAGGAGATTTTAGAGAAGAAGAGAACTGCAGGGGCGAGGAAAGTTGGAGCGAGGAAGCCGAGTGCCGAGTCTCTATGTACTTAAAGAGTCAGGGCCGCTATTACCAATCAATATTACTGTTGTTTACATGCCGACCAAGATTAACCTCATTTCACTCTTCCCAACCCCCACCCCCGTCCCTCGCGCCCCGTTTCCACCGCACTGTCTCCGACTCACCATTTCTCCTCCGTCTCTCTCTCTCTTCCCATTCCCTCCCTCACTATCTCACTCCCTGTCCCTCTCCTTCTCCCCTCTCTCTCTCTCTCTTTCTCCCTCTCTCCACCTCTTCATTTGCAGTCAGAAATCTACCTACACACACACTGGTGCAGCATACCCACATCTATGCGCTATTGATATCGTTATGTTACCTAATGTATTCCGTTCCTTTTCTGTTTTGTTTTGACGTGTCTCTTCTGTCGCGTTTATCCCCTCCCTTCTCTCTCCCTTTTTATTTCTTTAGGGTTTACGGCCGTATGACGTTGACACATCGGTTCCACATAAGGTCACTGAAGTTAAGCAACGTCGAGCCTGGTCACTACCTATACGCGTGGCAGCTTGAGAATAACAGGTGCTGTAAGCACGGATGTGCGGACGATTGAATAATGCAGCGATTCTCAACCTGTGCGCCCGGGCGCACTAATGCGCCCTGGATTGTAGCCAGGTGCGCCCCAGATTAGCAGAAGAGTAATTTATGAATTATTTTTATATTTAGAAATATCTTTATTTAAAAAAAAACAAAAAAACAGAGACACCAAGTCATGTCTTTTATTATTTGCCATTTAAAACTGGATGGTAAATTCCTTAATTTTTAAGGAGTCGACAATCCTTTCCCCTTTGTCTTCTTGAAATCAGTCATTATCGGCCTTCTCTCTCTCTCTCTCTCTCTCTCTCTCTCTCTCTCTCTCTCTCTCTCTCTGAAACATAAGAGTTCTTTATAAATTCTTTTAAATGGAAACAATATTGGTAATCTTCTTTGGGGATGCCAAACCAAAATTTCATATTTTTAAATTTCATGGCTATTTTTTTACTTATTAATATTTAAAGTGGTTCTACTGATTTAGTTATTCTACAAGTGCGCCCTGGAGTAAATAAGTTTGAGAAAACTGGAATAATAATAACAACTAGTCATATTCCAGTCAGATTTGTTTTTATTTACTTACGCGAAAATACTCTTGGGAAAGGTATGAATCCACTTCTCATCTACCCCCAATCTATGGGTTAATTAGTAGGACTTGTAACCGTAAAAGCATTATTATCTCCAAATGATTTTTATTGTCTAAAAATATTTTCTGGCTTTAAATATCATATAACCTTGCCCCATCCACTTTCCAGTCCTGGACCGGCTGTCTCCAGCTTTCATTTGTCTGGGTCCCTGAAAACAATACACGGAGGGCACTTGTTATCGAAAGATGAGGCGGCAAAAGAAGCAACATGAAAAAGTTAGCACTTTATCAAAATAACCTTTACGATACTTCCTGCATCCCAATTTTTACCTGACCGATGGAAGTAATGCTGAATGCGTAAATATTGCAGACACCAGCCAAGCAAGATGTTTTTGTTTTTTTATGTATATCACGCACCCTCAGTTCTTTGTTTACTATCTTCATCTTAATTATTTATAAATAAAAGTAGTAGATCGGTTCGCCTATCAACCGGTTCGCACTTCTTCCCGGTCTTTTGACCAAGTGTACATGTTTATCTCTTGTTTCCTGTTTAGGATTGGGTTTCCGGTTCCCTCTTTTCCTTCTCTTTCACTTCCGGTACCTCCTTGCGTCTTGGTGGAATTATCAACATCCTTGCGTGCGGTGCCTCTTATTCAGTAATCATCTACCTCGAGTGGCTCTTGAGCCTTATCCAGAGTGAAAATCAGGCTGAAAATACTCTGTCTGTGATGCCCTACCCTAATCTCTTTTTGTAATATCATAACTGTAATTTTTCGTGTATAATACGCGCCTCTTTATGGATTAAGTTCTTCATAATTAACTGTCTAAATTATCCACTCTATGCACCCCTAACTTTTTGTGTACTAACTCTACTTTAATTACTCGTGTACAATACGCACTCGTGTATAATACGCACCCTTATTTTGGCGTTACGAATTTCCGGAAAAGTAAACATGCCTCGTGTATAATGAACCTTTTTAGACTCTGTTGTAGCTGAATTTAGCTGAAATTTAATATATTTGCAGCTTTTTATCCTGTTCGTATTGAGTTGAAAATAACAATTTTTCAAGCTTACATAATGTTTTGAAACATAGAATTAATACAGTACTGTATTTAAAACAATGGATTGACTATGTGCTCTGCTTTTTTTTTTTTTTACAGGTTATCAACTTTTTATGGGTTATTTAATGCCGAAGCATATTTTGGGTTGTATGAATAATTCCATTTTTTTTTTTTACAAGTGAGTAACGCGTTAACAATTTTTCAAGAATAACAAAAATTTTCCAGATACAAGTCCTACTATTTAACCCATCGCCAGAAGAAGTCTTCGTACCTTACATAAATGTATTCACGCGTAAGGAAACGTAATGAACCCGACTTGAATTCGAACTCGGCATGTCGATATCTCATTCGCAGCTGTCAAACGCACTGTCATGCACGTAAAAATGGAACAAGCTTATAACGGAAATAAGGTCACACAAGAAGAAACAAGATGATAAACAAACACACATTCCAATTTCTAATGGATATTTCATGGTAGCAACCAAAGTAGGCAGAACTAATACATGGGTGGTGTTGATAGATAAAGGCTCGGGATGAGAAACCGAAGAACCGAGTTCCAATTCCAGTTCGGTTCGATATATTAACTTACGCGCATATACCCTTGGGAAAGTGGGAATAAATTCAGTCCGTCTATCCCCAGCTATGGGTTAAATACGATTACATTTATCAGAACGTCATTATTATCTCAAAATTTCTTACATTCCAAAAATATTTTCTGACTTTAAATAACCTGCAAAAGGGTGATAACCCATAAAAACAAATCAGTCAATGGTATATCCGCGTGTCGCGTGTCATATAAAAAGACCGAAAAATATTCCTACCATTTATAGTCACAAAATTCAAACAAAAATTCTGATTCATGAACGGCAGCTTACAGACAAATATTACTGAAAACACCTGTTCCCGTACGATTACCGGAGTTAAGCAATGTCGGTTTCGGTCAACATTTAGAGAGTACTTGGGAGTACCGGTTATTATAAGGACCCTCCTATAGTCCGAAATACCTGTCGGTTTTAAATAACCCACGAAGGGTCGATAATCCGTAAAAATATACGAATCGAATAATCACGAATGGTAGCGAAAATGACTTCTTTTTGAGGAAGAAGAACAAGATGCCTCTGCGGACGATGACGACATAGAAGATGGTGAAGACATCTTTTAAGCTGACAACATGTCATGACGTCAGTCTTTGATACTGACAGCTGAGAAACTGGCCAAAATGGGCGTTCCTGAACATTAAAATCTTAGACTCCTAAAGTTGAGCATAAATATTTATCTATCCTGATTCTCCTCATGATGTTCACTTCCAACTATATCCTCTTTCATTCATAGTACATAGTATTCAGTAACACTCTATCTTGAGTGGCTCTTAAGGTTTTTTTAAAGAAAAGTATTGCCTCCTGGCAGCATTTATCTGCAAATCGTCTCAGTGATAAATCAGTTTTGCAAGTTGTTACCGAAGTAGTGTATAAAATAAAACAGTTTTCCTTTGAAGACATGTATATTTCGGCAGCTTTGAATTAGAGCGAAATTTCTGACTGTTGCAATAGAATGTGCAACTCTCCCTATTAGCTATAGCGGACTATGTCAGTAATATATGTAGTGTACACAGGACATACCAGAGTCTGTTTGTCTGTCTGTCTGTCTGACTGGCTTTGGGAAGTGTTAGTCGACTCCCTGTCTTTCAGTAGTGTATTCTCTTTTACAATAAATCTCTCTTTCTTAAATCTACGCCCGTGTTGCTGTTCCTTCCGCTCGTGTACCACCTTTGTATGTTTGTAAGCTTTTTAATGATACAACAATGATATAATGAAATTAGTTGGCTTCCGAAAGAAAATTATCAGCGACGCTTTTATGATTCGATTTTTTTTGTTTTGTTTTTTGTTTTTTGTTTTTTTTGTTTTTTTTTAAATCAGTGGATGAAACGATAAGTATTATGATGGCGAACATAAGAGTTGATACCGCTCATCTTTGTTTTATTCTCGTTAAATTAAACGAAGACATTAACCTAAAGATAAACAAGATGAGCTGGGATGTAAAAAAGTTAGCGGCTCAGAATGAGAAGACGGAGAGCCGAGTTAGAATTCCTGTTGAGTTCATTACATTCACTTACTCGTAAATACCGGTGGGAAAGATATGAATCCATCTCCCCTCCTTCCAGTTATGGGTAAATAACGGAACAGACTGGGCTCTATAGCATAGGTTGGAAACTCTTGGATTTCGTCAGGCTATCTTACCCCCAGGACGCAGCACTACTGATACGGCTGCAGTATGTGGTGCCCTACGAATCTAAAGTGTTACTTAAAATGTTCGTAATCGTGAAACAAGATACCTCATTAAAACAAATACAGTACAACCTCGGTTCTCGAACGTCTCACTTGTTGAACAAATCAGTTTACGAACAGAAAATTCGAGACAGGTAAAGATCTGGACTGCAGTTATATTACTATGTACTGATCTGGAATCATTTTATCAGGTCATCCCATAAGTTCTGTCCGAATTTTGAATAAAGAAAACAAGTGACCAAATGATACATTTAATTACAGATTCAATCAACAATGTATTTTCCCTGATTATCTATGATTTCCTTCCATCTATTAACAAGCTTACTAATTCCATTACTATAAAATTCTTAGGCTTTGATTCGAAGAACTCACAAATGTCAGTTTTAACCTCTTCCTGTGTTACAAAAGCTGTTTCTTCCAAATAATTCTGTAAACTACGAAACAAATGGTAGTCTGAAGGAACAAGATCGGGAGAATAAGGTGGATGAGGAATTTTCTCACAACCAAATTCGATCTTTTGTGACGCGATTCTTGCTGTATCGGGTCGCGCATTGTCCTAAAGAAACATCACCTCTTTTCGAATCACTAGAGCAGGTTTTTCCTCAAAGCTTGGTTCAAACGCTCTAATTGCTGACAGTATATTTGAGCATTAATTGTTGCATTAGGTGGTAAGAATTCAAAGTGGATTATTCCTTGGCGATCCCACCAATTTGAAAGAAGAACCTTTTGCCCATGAAGTTCCCTTCTCGGCTGTGACTGGGGTCCTTCCCCTTGACCAAGCCACTGTCTACGCCGCTTAACATTTCGATAAAAGATCCATTTTTCGTCTATCCAAAAAAGGTGAAACAAGTTGGCGAAAATGGAGAGAAGAGCAGATGTCAACTCGGGATTTGAGGTTGTTTTCAGACAATTCATGAGGCACCCATTTTCCAAGTTGTTGAAGATGACGATGAACAGTTGTATGGTTTGAAGTGAGAACCACTGCCAATTCCTCAACTGATAAAGCAGGATTTTCTTCAAGGGCTGCTTCAAGAAGCTTTCATCAAACTCAACTGGACGTCCGGTTAGATCTTCATCTTTGAGGGTGAAATCTCCACCTCTGAATTTTGCAAACCATCTTCTGCAAGTTCTTTCATTCACACATTCCTCTCCATAAACTGAGTAAACTGTGTTTCCTTTCTTGAACTCATCAAGCATTATATGCTTCAAATGATTCTTGGGTACTTCCATGTTAGCAGGGTTTTAATCAAACACAATTTAATTTTATTGTTCTCTGAAATAAAATTTGATCAGTTTAAATGCATCTAAACATAAAAATAATGTTCAGCTCCATTAGATATTATAAAATAATCATTTAAATTCGTTCACTTTCAATATTTCTTTCCTTCCTACTGCTTACCGCCGTCTTTGCCTTTTACGTAATTGTCGTCGATGATGGATTCATCGTCCTCCGACGTGATTTATCGGCGCATGTCAGGTGTCGTTCGTTCGTTCGCACGCTCGTTCGTTCGTTCTCTTGTCGCTCTCCTTGCTACCCTGTGCCACTCTACTCGTCCTCATCGTCGCCGCCGATGTCTTCTGTCGTGTTTTGTGCGCGCGTGCAAGGTGTCGGAGTCGTTCTTTCGTTCGTTCGTTCGTTCGGGCGTGCGGGCGAGCGCTCGGATTCATTCATTGTCTCAACCGTGACGTGGATTACCTCTGTCTTTTCTTCAAATGTTTTCATCATAGCTGTTCTAAGAATTCCACCTTAGCACCTTGATCGCATGAAATTAAGCGTACTACTAGATTGGCATGTAGGTCTCACTGTTTTACTGTTTTATTATTCTAATATTTTTCTATCACTTTTCGCCTGTGGAACTCTCTTCTGTCACCTACAATCTTCAAAAATTTAAATCCAATGTCAATCGTCATCTTCAGACTTCTGTCTGTTCTTTTATTGTCCTTTCTCCTTACTAATGCCTTCTCATTCTCTTTAACTCCCACTAACCTCTTGAGGTTTTGTGGCATTATGAACTTAACAGAAATGATAAAAATATATCTATAAAGTACTATATCCAAAATAACAAAATTAATTTTCCCACAAGAAATAAAACTCCTGTTGGTAGATTTTCTTTTGATTTCTATACTTGGCCATGCAATTAAATGTAATTAAAGCAAAAGAATCAACAATGTCATTTACCTGCAGGTTAGCAGTCTACAAAATGGCGCATCGAGGTGGTATTTTCATCAGTTTCTAAGTCTGCAACCACAACAGGAACAACGAAATTCTTCATTCACTTTTGCTTGATATAATAACAACTTGGACGTGTGATAAGACCTTATTGAGCATGAAGAGGCCAGACTAGAACTCCTATTTATAGTATCTAAGTGAGGGAGATTTTTTTCTTCCAAGGGAGACAATTTTCATCAAGCGAGGTAACTCCTGTTGGTCTATACTAGACTCGGTACAGATCAAGACTGTCGTTGTTCTCTTAAAATAATGAAGAATGAGATGATGAAAAGAGTGGTATAATTTGATCGACTGAAACATAACCTAGTAAGCTATAAATACGTTTGGAGCAGATGGAAATTTAATTAGTCCTGCGAAATAATTTTGAAACACAGAGTTTTTTTAGAAAATAAGTACAAAGCATTATGTGAAAAGATATAAAATGAATTTTCACATGTTTGGCAAGAAATACATCTTCTGTTGTCTTTGCCATTGATAAAGATGGCCGTGTACATGACTAAATTTGGAACATTTTCAGAAAATTACTAGGTGGATATCTAGATAGATGTTATTTTTTCTCGGTACAGATCTGGACTGCTTAAATTTTTGCTAGATACATATCTGGACTACACTTATTTGTTCTCGGGTATAGATCTGGATTGTTATTGTGTGTCTCGTTTAAGATATAAGGTACCGTTTCTTTTTTTTTCTTTTTTTTTTTTGGCTCGGTACAAATCTAAACTGTTTTTTTTTTATTTTGGCACTGTAAGGGCATTGACTGGTGTTATTTTTGCTAGATACAGATCTGGACAGCTGTTATTTTTGCTAGATACAGATCTGGACAGCTGTTGATTTTCTAGGCTCAGGTCTGGATAGTTGTTATTTTTGATAGGCTCAGATCTGGACACCTGTTGTTTTTGCTAGGCTCAGATCTGGACACCTGTTGTTATTGCTAGATACAGATCTGGACAGCTGTTGATTTTCTAGGCTCAGATCTGGACATCTGTGTTTTTGCTAGGCTCAGATCTGGACAGGTGTTATTTTTAAAGGCTAAGATTTGGACAGCTGTTGTTTTTGCTAGGTACAGTTCTAGAGTGTTGTTATTTTTGCAATGTAATGATCTTGTCTGTTGTTATTTTTTATAGGTATAAATGCTAGGTGCAGATCTAGACTGCTGTTATTTGCACTCGGTACAGATCTAGACTGAAGCTATTTTGCTAGGTACAGATCCGGACTGCTGTTATTGTTGCTAGATACAGATCTGAACTTCAGTTAATTTTGCAATATAAATTTTTTGTTTGCTGTTATTTTTGTTAGGTACAGATCTGGATAACTGTTATTTTTGCTTGGTACAGATCTGGACTACTCTTATTTTTGCTAGGTACAGATCTGGACTGTTGTTATTTTTTCTAGGTACAGATCTGGACTGCTGTTATTTTTTCTATGTACAAATTTGGACTGTTGTTCTTTTTGTTAGTTACAGATCTGACTTTTGGTTCTTTTTGTGAGGTAATGACCTGGACAGTTTTATTTTTGCTAGGTACAGATAAGGAGTACTGTTATTTTTGCTAAGTACTGACCTTATTTATTGTTATTTTTGGTAGGTACCAACCTTCACTACTGTTATTTTTACTAGGTATAGATCTGGACTGGTGTTTTTTCTTGTTTTTGTTTTTTTTGCTGTTTTGTTTTTTGTTTTTGTTTTGCTAGGTAAAGACCTTGCATACCGTTCTCCTCTTGAAAAGCATTGAAGAACAATGTGGTTAGATGATTTAAATAACTTCATGAACTAAAAATAACCGATTCGTTTATAAGTCCACTTGAATTCCGTTTATGCTGATTAAAATTTAACTGAAACGCTGACACGCCTGCGAAATGATTTTGAAGGGCAAATACAGTTACGAAAGACGGATATGAAATACTCTGGTCAAAAGTACAAAATAAACTATGAAAAATCAAGAGTGATCTCCCCTTGTTTTGTTACTTACCTCTTTGAGAGAGCTATTTCTGTTTACTGGGACTATAAAAGGACACTATAGGCGAACTTTGTATTCACAGTTGAATAAAGCTTTCTTAAAGCCTACCTCTGCGTACTTTTGTCATTACATAAATATCTCAGTTTTTGGCTAGAAATAAAATTACTGCTGTTAGCATTTATAGTTCCATCCTTGCTCGAGAAAGAATTCAGTTCAGTCTCATTCATTTATTAAACCAGCAACGAAATGTTACAAATAATAAGTTAAAAAGTAGACTTGATTTCTTAAATATTGAAAAGAATTCTCATTTGTAATACAAAGCTATAAAATTGTAAGTATTTATAGTATAATCACAAATTTCATTTGAGCATCTATGATCATTTACTATAGTAATTTTAAATCGATTCACACTGAAGGAAGGTGATAAAGTTACTAAGTCGCAAGAGGTTATAGAAAGGAAAATAAACTGAGAAAATGTGTGCGTGGATTTGTTTAAGGTGGAACTCAACTTGCTAGGAACTGACCCACAGACTTGATTCATAACCTTCCTCTTCGACACATATGGAATCAGACATGCAGAATCCAGTTATGAAACTGCAACGGACAGCTGCTGTTATAATTTAGAGTGGCGCCTTCTGTAAATTGTCCCTCATGCGTAGCCCTCTTCATTTGATATTTCAACCGTTGAGACCTGTTGTAATAATCATCCTCTTGTTCCACAGTTGGAGTCTTCGGGATCGGTCGCCCTTAGTCTGGCTTCTGGTCTTCGACCTTGCCTGCAAGGGTGGGCCTACCAGGGGTTTAGAACTCCTGACGGCATCGCTCTTACAAAAACAGTAAAGCGATATTTTTATTAAAACAAAATTTATAATTTAATTGGGTTCAATACAGAACTTGACTCCTTATTTTTTAGAAACATGTCTGGATTGTTATTATTTTTTCCAAGTACAGATCTGGACTACTGTCATATTTATTAATTAAACATCTGGATTGCTGCTTCGAGTGACGCCTTCTATAGCATGACACCTTTACACCTTTCCCATGGGTATTTTTTTCCGAAAATGAAGCCGATCTCACTTATTCCCCTTTCCGAGTTGATAATCGTTACGCTACCCAATCATCCAAGTACAATTTGTAATTAACAAGTAAATCAATGTCTAGACTCTTTAGGAAACGAAGATCATTTTTTTTTTGTTTTTTTTTTTTGTTTGTTTTTTTTTTCCGATTGTCTGCACTTGTTTTTAATCTCGCTCTTTCTTTCAGTCACTATCAGATAGAGACTAAAAGAGCAAAAGAAATCGAGATTAAAAGGTAAAACCCTGGAATAACGGGAGCCCGGGAGAACTTAAAGAGAAACGTAGACCATTGCTCTATATTTGTTGTAAACAAGTAAATGGTTAAGTAATGACAAAAAGCAGGTTTGCAGATATATCGTATATTAAACAGTAAGTACACCAGAAGAGTATTACACGACTAGTAAGAGTGTATCGAATAAACTAGCGCTCAATCCATTTATTGTTTACTGTTTCCTGCACACTGTTATACTTAACAGCCCCCACCACCACTACGAAGGATGTATGTGGCACAAGGCCTAGTTTACTGTGGTTTCTCAGAGCCTGTAGGCTCGGTCAAAAAATATTCCCTTAAAACCCGCATAAACCGTTTCAGGGTCTGTGTACCTCCCCGAACGAAACTTTGCCCTTCGGCAAAGCCTCGTCCGGGTTTCTCTCTGCCGAGGCAGTGAGCTGAACAGTCGAACAGGCTACGGCACTGTTATATTTAACGCCCCACCCTAGGTGGGTCGTATGTGGCACAAGGCCAAGTTTATCGTGGGTTCTCCGAGCCCATAGGCTCGGCCAAAAATATTCCCTTCGATCCCGAATAAACGGGTTCAAGCCCTGTCTACGTCCTCGGACGAAACTTCGCCCTTCGGCAAAGCTTCGTCCGTGTTCCTCTCCACCGAGGCGGAAAGTTTGACAGCCGAACAGGCTGAGGCAACGTTCGCTGAACCTTCTCTCCTACTAAACTTAGGCGGAAAAGTCTAACAGATTCTTAAGAGGGAGAACTCTACAACAATTTAGAATACATGCAGAAGAGCAATCATGTAACTGTCAACATCCCATATAAGACCTTTCGGCTGGTGACCTGCGATCGTAAGCGGCGGGAGGAAGAGCTTGTTGAGACTTTTAAACTGGCCGTCTTCAATGCCTGAAGGAAGTAAAAGTAAGGAAAAAAGCGTCATCATCATTACCAATCACCTTTTCTTGAAACTCTTGCACCGTTTTTGTCCTTGTCCTCAAATTATTGGCAGAACTCAAATATCAGTTATATACTTGAACTGATTTAATTGCCGGAAACTCATACTGGGGATTTCATTAAAATATTTATATATATTCCCTCTCTATAATAGATCTTTCATTGAACATGACTGATACGGTACTTTCCGTTTTACAATGCGTTTTTCTTTTAGGCTTATGGCCATATCACGTCGAAACACTGGTTCCCGTACGATCACCGAAGTAAAGCAACATCGAGTCTGTCAGTATCTAGGTAGGTGCCTGCTTGGTAATATAAGGTACTGCAAGCTTCGGTGTGCAGATTGTGTTATGAATAATCAAAGCGCCGAGTTCCAATTCCAGTTGGGTTCGTTATATTCCCTTGCCCGTAAATAGCCTTACCAAAGGCATGAATCCACCCCTTTTCACTCCAGCTATGGGGGTAATTAGTATAACTTGTATCAGTAAAACCATTATTATCTTCCTAAAATATAAAATAAAATAAAATTACGTACAAAATATTTAGATTTCAGCATTAAATAACCTATATGCCGTTAAACAAAAACAACCAGCCAAAAATAAATCTTAGGTTGGGGTTAATTGTTTGTAGAAATTATTCAAATGATTATTCGTTCCGAGTGCTTTCAGCACCCCTTCCCAGTATTATTCCTGTTTTTTTTGTTTTTGTTTTTCTCTCTTCCTTTCTTTCTACTAATTCCATCTCGTCTCCTTCATTTTACGCAATTTCACATGACTCCCAACGAAGACTTTTTGGCTGCATGTGTTTGTTTGTCTGTCTGTTACTCACCAAATAATTGGCTGGTTATCCAAAGTTTGATATTTGGCATGACCTCATTGGAATGGAAGAAGAGGTGGCTCATATCTGGAATCCATCATAAAAATTCAGAATGTGGAATTAATAAATACAAAACACTTCAGATACATCGGTGTATGGATCAGTGATCATTTAGCACAGGAGATAACGAAATCGAACACTAAACAGACTGCATTAAGCGGCATTTCACCCTACACTGCAGGTTGCTGCGAATCAAAACACTAGCCGAGTCGAACTGAACCCTTTATTTCGCTCACTGGGGTAGACTAGTTCTAGTTCTTCAAGGACACATTGCACAGTAAATAAAGGCGTTAGTTAGATTCAGTGACAGGACCCAAGGAGTGTGAGTTCAATACTTGGTTAAAGGCGGTGGATAAATTTGAGAGGGGAATTAATAGGAGATAACTGACATCCATTAGACATGGCACGTGGAACTATAACAGTCTACCCAAGTGAGCGAAATAAAGGGTTCAGTTCTACATTCCAACCACCTGAAGAAGGCCGGAGCGTACAACGGCCGAAACGTTGTGATAAACACGGCGGCAAAGATG
Organism: Acanthosepion pharaonis; assembly: GCA_903632075.3. Taxonomy (NCBI): domain Eukaryota; kingdom Metazoa; phylum Mollusca; class Cephalopoda; order Sepiida; family Sepiidae; genus Acanthosepion; species Acanthosepion pharaonis. The sequence goes on from CAHIKZ030005396.1 coordinate 500,871, forward strand.
AGCACAATAGTCCGAAAAATGTAAATAGTGCACATAATACCTCATCTCAGATATATAGCCGTCCACTTTTATATTATCTTGCTTATAGTAATTATACTAAGAATAGCTTAGATGTGGCACGAGGCCAAAATTAGGGAGCATCTAATGAGGATCGAACTCACAATTCAGTTGAAAATGCGGTGATTTTCTATGCGTAGCTTAGATGTGGCACAAGAGCGAAGGTATGGAGCACCCAGTAAGGATTGAACTCACTACTCAGTCGTAACTGATCCAGCTTGCTAACTATTGCCATATCGAAGTGCCCATATTATCTTGTTTATAGTCTGACTGTTCAAGTGTAGAAAAGTGCCGTAAAAACAAACAAAGTGATATCTACCCGACTTATAAAATACGTAAAAACCATTACTTTTCGTAATGGATGTTGTCTACGTGTATTAAGTTCTTAATATTGTTCTTCACAAACATTTTAACCTAGGCCGGTGATCACAATGGTAACGATCCGGCCATTAGACCTGGGTTCAAATGTCACTATGGTTGATTTTTCAGGTAGGTGACTTCTTGATAATGTTAACCTGGGAAAGCCATCCCAACAAACTGTACCATTGGGAACTTCTTGAAAACCACATCACGGATTAGCCCAAACCTTGTGAATGAAATTTGGTTGATAAAACAATTCTGAAGCAGTTGATGATTGTACTAGCAGGAAATCAAAAGACCCCGTGACAAAGCGTTTGCAACCTACTGGCATTGTTCAGCTACTAGTCAAGCTAAATTATGCGCCCTCTCCCAGAGACTATAATTAATATCCGTTTAGCATGGCTCTCCGTGGTTAGGCTGAAAAGTTCATAGGTCGCCGATAAAAAGTAGAGCTGTGAAATTTTGCAGGCATTAATTTCAACTCTTCTTATTAATAACTGCATTGTTTCTTTGCGGGTAAACTGACACCTAACTGTTCAACGAAGACTGTTCATCCCGTTGGTAAAAAAAAAAAGTCATCAACAGCAGAAATGACGTCATCATCACTGTGATGTCGGTTCCCAGCCAAGTGATTATTTCCGCTAAGGTCTTAGTTTGTGTATGACGATAAACTACATCCGGCAGCAAGGTCTCTGATCGGAAGATCGGGGGTTTTGAGGAGCGTGGGACCACCTCTTAACTGCTGTTGTTCCCAGGTTAACCCTGACCCCGGGTCGGTAGTACATATTAGGGTATCATCTATGGACAGTGAACCCCCAAATGAAAACAAAACATTATGAAAGTATAGAAATATAATTTTATATATAAAAAAAAAATTACTAAAACTATATATTTATATAAAAAAAATACCAGTAAAACATATCTCTATCTATAAAAGGCAGGATGTGTGTGCGTGTGTGTAACGAATGCACAGCCGCAATTTTCGACGGATTTGCACCAAAATTTACATGCACATACTCCAAGTTAGCGGGAAGGCCAAGACCGAATTTGCATTTCCCAACTCCCATCGATAGTGGAAATAATCGATTTTTTCATGTTTCTACGGCAGTTTTCATGTAGTTTGCGGCCACTTTCTACTGACCAGTGTGAGAGTCTATAGCTGGCTGCCACGAATAGGCAGGAAGATTCTATTGGCCAGCGTGAGAGCCAACAGCTGACTGACACGAATGTTAACTAGCATGCTAGCATGCAAAAATATCGATAGCTGCATTCGTCACAAGTGGGAAAAATTTAAATGGCACTTTACTCCAATTGGCTCATTCGCTTGCTTAAACTCAACGTTGATTCTGATTCCGCAGAACTGGGTTGGGTAGGAAAAAGTATTTGTTGTTAACATTCTTTTTTCATTCGGTTTTTCCAGTTACGAGTCCTTTTTTAAAGCTGATCGTTTTGTGTTCATTTTATTTTAGTTCTTTTTCGTAACAGATTTAATGTTTAGTATAGAGCTTAGAAAAATTCGCAGTGTGAGATAGGCAAGAAGTAAGGCATGTAGCAACATCAGCACGGCAAAGGGCACTCCTTTAAAGGCAAGGAAGGGCAAAAATATTTTAAGTCAAGTGATAGCGATTGCTGTATGAGTCGTACGATTTTTGAATCAAGCACGGGCAACGCCGAGCGACGCTGCTAGTTTATAACAAAATTACCAACAATACAATCTTAAAGTAAAATGACCAACAATACATTTTATAGGAAAATGACCAACAATAATTTTTTATAACAAAATGACCAACAATGCATTTTATCTGTAGTTGAAAGCAATTGCGTTCAATATATATAAGTGTAAGCATTAAAACCGTGTTCAAAATATTTAGATTTCGGCATTAGTAACCTATGGAGATTGATGTGCCTCTAAACAAAGTCACTAAAACCAACCAACCACTAAAATCTGTTTAGCATGCTATTTACAAGGCCGAGTTTTACGTGGTCACCCGAGCCCTTAGGCCCGGCCAAAAATATAGCCTTCGACTCGCCTAGGCGAGTTCGAGAGCTGTCATAACCTCCCCGGACGAAATCTTGCCCTTCGTCCGGGTTCCTCTCTGCTAACGCAGAGAGTTTGCCAGACGGCAGTTGCTGTAACTTAATACAGCTACTATGTAAATAGTATACATAATACCTCATCTCAGAAACATAGACAGGTACTGTTTAGCATGGTTGTAATATGAATCAGAAGTTTGCTCTGTAGATGTTGAAGTAATACAAATGTGCTAGAACAGGTGTCTGCAACAGGAATCAGCTAGCCACCCTGGCAGACAGGGGTAATGGGAAACGAGCAACCGGCTAATACATGACATTGTTTTGCGATGGATGAGTAACATTCTTCTGATAGCAGTTACATGTTTCCTGTAGACTCTTTATCCAAGGCATTTCGTTATATAGCCTAATCAATACGTAGATGGGTGACCGCTTGAGAATACCAAGTGTTGGATGTGCGGATGGTATAATGGATAACGGCTCGGATTTGGAAGTGGGAGAACCGAGTTCCAATTCCAGTCGTGTTCGTTATACACGCAAATACTCTTGGTAAAGGTTTGAATCCTTCTCTTATACCTCCAGCTATGGGTTAATTAGTAGGACATGTATAAGTAAATCCTTATTATCTATAAAATAATTCTCACAATCTTAGTATACTTTGGTTATAAATAATCAGCCAATGGTTTCGTAAGCTGTAAAAAACTAATCAATCAATCAATGAATTCTGGTCTCCGGCTAGTGCATGATTATTATGATGGCGGCTATGTTGTAAGATTTATTTCCCGCCAAGACAATGTCTTTATTTATGTATTCATTTTCTGTTATATTTGATACTCTTGAATTCTAACCATTGTTTGTTCTTCGTGTTCGTGTATCCACTTGTACGGGGTGAAAAAGTTACTGGGTTGCCGCTTGGGTAAAATAATAATAATAATAATAATAATAATAATAATACTTCAACTAATTCACTAAAAAAAAGAGTATACCATGATGAAAAAATGCCCCAAACTTGATAAAAACAAAGTTTTATCGTCAAAATCTTTGTTATTATTAAGAGGAAAGACCAAAGGATTTTTTGATTATTTAATTATATTTTTTTATCATTTTCAGGTTTTAAATTTTGGCTAAAAATCTTGCTTTTTTTTGTTTGTTTGTTTTTTGTTTTGTTTTTTTGGGGGTTTTTTTTGCATCAACAGGCGGACTATAAATTAGCATAGCAAATTTTAGCGTCTTTTTTTGCGATGTAAAACACATTGATTCGTAAATTCTTGCAAAATCAAATAATTGTCGAATTTTAATGAAACTTTCAGGACTTATTCAGAAATTAATTAAATTTATTTAGAATTTTTTATAAAATTTCGAGAAATTAAATTTGTAAAGCTTAATATATATATATATATATATATATATAAACAAGAACTGCTTGGAGAATTTAAATCATCAATTTCTTTTTGTAAAACAGGATCCACAGTTACAGGATCTGCTGTGAATCGTAAAATAAAAAATGCAATAAATATTATTAGTAATTAGTAAAACTTTTAATTGCTTTTATGAATAAGATATTTAAAGACACTATTGTCTTAAGAAAAAAAATTATCAGTGAATAAGGAATTTTTACAAGAATTGTTTTCATTTTTTCTTTTATTAAAATGTTAAAATTCTGTATTAATTTGTGTACGGTTAGGTGATATTATTTTTAAGTAAAAACTATATTTGGCAATCATAAATCGAAAAGCTTGTTACAATTTAGTGATCCCAAGTATTTTAAAAAGAATTTTGAATTTTTGTGTATAAACGTGCCGATTTTTGTAGATACGGTTGATCATAGACGACATTATCAGAAAATAAGCGCGGTAAACATAATAAATTTAAAGCCAAATAAATTCAATAAAACGTTAGTTTACGGAGAATATTTTCCTAAATTTTGAAAATAAACTAAGTAATTAATATTATATAAAAAATGCGGTCACGTTATATCCCATAATTATTTTTACAGATATATCTACCGTAGAAAAACATTAGATAAACTTCTGTCTGTCATTCAAACTGTCAACAAGTCAACACCTTAGATAAACTGCTACTGCTGTATTAAAAATGCATTTCTGCGATATTTTTAACTTAAAGTAAGTAATATTTGTTTCAAATCAGATTTATTAAATTTTAAATCAACTCATATTCCTCAAATAAAGTTTCGAAAAAGTATATTTTATTTTTTGAACATTTTTTAGTAAAGTCAATTACATTCTGATGAAAGGTGGCTAAAAAATGGCGCTAAAATCAACAACTTCTGTAAATTCAAAATAAAAACTCCTTCCAGTCAATTTAAATTAATTCTGAAATACAGCAAAGTATTTTGCTTATTAGAAATATTAAATTTAATCTATTAACTTGAAATTAGAACTAAAATAAAAACTTCAAGAAAGATTTTTCATTTTTAAAACTTTATTTTAAACCTTAGATATTGCAAATCTGTAGAGGTACCGAGATAAAAGAGATCTATTAGCATATGAAGAATAAAGACCAGTGAGAATGTCAACGTAAAATAAATTCTTTTACAAACAGGAAATATATAGGATCTTACTAGCGTTAACGGAGCCAGGGTGCTGAAGGTAGGCAAATAGTGATGCAGTCACAATATTTTGACAAGTATAAGTAAGGCCTCCTTGAACAATCTGATCACAATAATTGAACTATTTTAATATATTGCATGGGAAAAGGTAAACATTGGCCGTGTGTATACTTGATTCTATAAATAAACATTGCTCGTGTTTATACTTGAGTCTATAGATAAACATTGGCCGTATTTATGCTTGAGTATAAACGTAAGTATTAATATTGTTTATATTTGAGTATATAACTGAATTGTTTGGGTTTTATGGCTACCAACTCCGTCTCTTAAAACCTAAATTTCTCCAGAAGCCACAGCCGCAATACCTAGCATGGTGAGGCTGTGGTCCAATATACTAAAAGAGATATTACAGGACTTATATACTTACATATATTTAGGTAAAAATTGGACGTGTTTATGCTTGAGGCTATAGGTGATCATTGCTCGGGTTTAGATAGATAGATAGATAGATAGATAGATAGATAGATAGATAGATAGATAGATAGATATGAACAGACTAATATAGATAGATAGATACATACATACATACATAATGATCAGTGATAAACATAATAAATAGATAGATAGATACATAAATACATACATGCATAATGATCAGAGATAAACAGATAATGAATAGATAGATAGATAGATAGATAGATAGATAGATAGATAGATAGATAGATAGATAATGATCAGACATAGATAATGAATAGATAGATAGATACATACATACATAATGATCAGTGATAAACAGATAATGAATAGATAGATAGATATATAGATAGATACATACATACATGCATAATGATCAGAGATAGATAGATAGATAGATAGATAGATAGATAGATAGATAGATAGATAGATAGATAGATAATGATCAGACATAGATAATGAATAGATAGATAGATAGATAGATAGATAGATAGATAGATAGATCGAGGCAGATAGATAGATAGATAGATAGATAGATAGATAGATAGATAGATAGATAGATAGATAGATATGAACAGACTGAGATAGATAGAGATAGATAGATAGATAGATAGATAGATGATAGATAGATAGATAATGATCAGACATAGATAATGAATAGATGAATAGATAGATAGATAGATGATAGATAGATCGAGGCAGATAGATAGATAGATAGATAGATAGATAGATAGATAGATAGATAGATAGATAATGAATAGATCGAGGCAGATAGATAGATAGATAGATAGATAGATAGATAGATAGATGATGATAGATAGATAATGATCAGACATAGATAATGAATAGATAGATGGATAGATAGATAGATAGATAGATAGATAGATAGATCGAGATAGATAGATAGATAGATAGATAGATAGATAGATAGATATGAACAGACTGAGATAGATAGATAGATAGATAGATAGATAGATAGATAGATAGATAGATAATGATCAGACATAGATAATGAATAGATAGATAGATAGATAGATAGATAGATAGATAGATCGAGGCAGATAGATAGATAGATAGATAGATAGATAGATAGATAGATAGATAGATAGATAGATAATGAATAGATCGAGGCAGATAGATAGATAGATAGATAGATAGATAGATAGATAGATAGATAGATCGAGGCAGATAGATAGATAGATAGATAGATAGATAGATAGATATGAACAGACTGAGATAGATAGATAGATAGATAGATAGATAGATAGATAGATAGATATGAACAGAAAAGTGTTGTGGTCGTAAGTCTTGATATTTGGGTAATTTTTAAGAAAATTGTCTATCGTTTACCGGGCACACGGTCCTGTAGGACGCCATAGACTAAGAATAAAACAGTTGACTAAATAGAATTGATAAACACGCGCGCAGTGTTGATAATTACGACCGGCGAAGAATGAATTAAAAGAAATTGTAAGAATAACAACTAATAATTACATTAAGATATAACCTCGCCTATTATTGTGATTGATCCGCCATCAATAAGCAATTATATTCAACCTAATTGCAATTAATGGTAGATAAATTAGTGACGGAGGAGGCACGGTGGAGTAATGGATAACAGATCATATTGAGGAATCGGAGAGAAGAGTTCGAATTCCAGTCGAGTTCATTACATTCAAATGGGCGCAAATTCCCTTGGAAAAGATACGATTCCATGTCTTCTCCCCGACACCACCATGCTAGCGTTAAACAGAAGGACAGACTGCGTCCCATAGCCTTGGGTGGCAACCAGTCACGGAGAAGAAGTTCTGTATTCAAAATTTCCAACTATGTATAAATAATAGGGAAGACTGGTCTCTTCAGCCTTGGGTGGCAACCAGTCTAGGAGAAAGACAGCACTGAAATCAAAGCCCCGGAGAAGCACATACTATGCAGTTAAAGAAAAAACTTTCGAGTTTACAATGTCTCTATAATCCTGATTGCGGTCGTGTGTGTGTTGATTTGATTTGTTTGTTTAACAGCACATCAACTCCTAATGGGTCATTTAAATTTAATTTTCTTGGGAGCTTTGAATTAATAAATATATGATATATGTTATTCTGTTTTCACAATTGAATACATGGTAGGTGATACTCAGCTTCTGTGAATACACATGTTTGTGTGGAGATAACTACTAGAGCTGGTTATATATGTATTTTATATTGTAGTTTTGTTGAAGTTATATTTTGAAATACAGTTTGATTTCTTTAAGAATTTGAAGGATATTATATGGATTAATGTCATGAAAATGTTCTTTCATAATGGTTGTTTGATTGTATACCTTCAACTCCAGATAAAATGTGTCGTTGGTTTAGTGATTTTGCTTTCAAATGTATTCTTGGTAATTTTACTATAAATAGGCATGGTCGGTAGTTTTTCATATAAAGATGTATTGCTGGTATTTTTATGATAAAAGTAATTTTTATACTTTCACAGTGTTTTTTTTTTTGGTAGGGGGAAGTTCGCTATTTGCCCATAGCCATGATCCTAAGAAGTGCTACAACCCCGGCCCAGGCTGGACATGGAAACAGCAGTAATTAAGAGGTGGTTCCACGCTCTTCAAAATCACCAATCTCCCAGTCAGAGGCCTTGGTGCCGAATGTAGTTCATTGTCATAATCAGCACTAATGTGTGCGTGTGAGTGCGTGTGTGTGTTTGTGTAGGCAGTCGACTCGACGAAATTAGTAACAATATTTCTATAAAGGTGATCTGTTCAATGGGACCTGAGGTGCACTTGTCAAAATATTTTAATAAGATTATATCATTATCTTTTAGTCAGGCTTATTCTATTTAGACAACTGTTATATTCAAGTCGTTGTCTTCTACAAGGATTGTAAGGTCAGGGAAATGGTAGTCAAACCAAATATTAGAAAAATTGTTTAAGATGGAAAATTGCTAGTTATCCGCTCTGCAATAGAAATAAAGATAAAATAACAAGTAAATTATTTTTTTTTTAATTCAATGGTGTAACTTTATTTGATCTTCTTGAAAATGTATTTTAATTTTTCATGATTTTTTTGCCTTTCTTTTTCTCACATTTTTCTCAATTATTTCTCTTTTTTTTTTCTTTTTAGTACCTTCTTCGTTTTTTATTTCTTCTTTTTTGTTGTTTAATTTATCCGTGTTTTTTTTCTCTCTTTTTTCCATTTATATTCTTCCACTCTTTTCGATTTTCTTCTTAATCTCCGCCATTACTTGTACATTTTATTCTCATGCATTTACAGCGACATTAAGCACAGTTTGAATCAAGACAGAAACAATAATCAGGATTTTACTGGAAGCGTAATAAACAAGTTGTCGGAGAAACGGGAGAAGTACTCACTTTGTACTGAATTGATTCATCATAGCACTGAACATCAATAGGAAACAAACACGTTTTCCCTGACAATGCACTTTTCTATCAATTATTATTTTATTTTATACATTAGCATCTTCACATCAGATGTTTTGTGGTTATCACTGGAAACTAGGTGACACCAAATCTCCTCAAGTACCCAGAATCTTCCTCATTATTATTATTATTATTATATTCACTTAGATGCAAATACCCTTGGGAAAGACACGATTCCATGTCTTCTCCCCGACACCACCAAGCTATGGTTAAACAGAAGGACAGACTGCGTCCCATAGCCTTGGCTGGCAACCGGTCACGGAGAAAGAAAATTCTGTATTAAAAACCTCCAACTATGGTTAAATAGTAGGGAAGACTGGTCTCTTCAGCCTTGGGTGGCAACCAGTCTAGGAGAAGGACATCACTGAATTCAAAGCCCTGGCGAAGCACATACTATGCAGCTAAAGAAAGAATCTTCGAGTTTACAATGTCTCTATAATCCTGATTGCGGTCGTGTGTGTGTTGATTTGATTTGTTTATTTAACGGCACATCAACTCTTAATGGGTCATTTAAATTTAATTTTCTTGGTAGCTTTGAAGTAATAAAAATATGATATATTTTATTCTGCTTTCACAAATGAATACATGATACGTGACACAGCTTTTATACATATACATGTTTGCGTAGACATGATTACTAGATTAGATTACTATTTGTCTGTATGTGTTATGTTTCCTGCTTTGCAACCTGTAGATTACTCTCCAAACTATGGTTCTTAGGCCTAACATAAGAATTGTCATTTAACTGATAGTGCTTTTCTTTGTATATGTGATGTTCCTATTAGGGCGATCTTCTGGGCAATTTGTATGTTACCTGAAACACTGCTAGAAAAATTGTCCATTTCTTTTCTCACGAGGCTAAGAGCTTTGGTTACTATTAGTACAGTCTCAGACTTTATTCCACACATCCTGTTAATCTCGATCTCCATTGGATAATTTTTCATGGAGTTGTTTCTCTCAGATGGTACTGCCATGTCAATAAGCATACACTTCCTGAATTTCTTGTCTTTTATTATAATATCAGGTCTGTTAGTTTTTATTTGCTTGTCGCTTTGAATTGGCATGTCCCAGGGGATAGTTACATCGTTATTTTGGGTAACTATGTCTGGTTGATGGTCATACCATTTTTCAGTGGTTTTGATTTTGTGCTTGTTGCATATCTTCCAGCGCACATATGTCGCTGCCTTTTTATGTTTGTGGGTATATTCCTTTTTTGCTAGTTCCTTATTATTATTATTATTATTATTATTATTATTATTATTTTTATCGTCATTATTATTATTATTATTATTTACATCGTTAGACACATCACTTGTGCATAATTTTTAATTTACGTTAAGTTTGTTCAGCTAGAAAGAAATGCAAATTCAGTCATTTTTTTTTTATTTGTCCTACTGTGAAAATATAATTCAATTTTGATTTTCCAAAACTGACTTGATCAAGACATAAAGAAAAAGGTTTTATCACGTGAGTCGAGTCGTATTCAGATAACCATCTGCAATCATTCTTAATTCTTTGGGAGATTGCATATAACTAGGATGGCTTTACCCATGCCGTCGTCCTTTCGTCTGCAATTTCCTGTCTAGTTCCTATTTTTCTAACTTTTATTATGAGGTTGATAATGAATACTTCATAGGCTGGCTATGAAGGATCGGTTTTAGAGCTATGAAATATTGCAATAATTAATTTCAGATCTTCTTACTAACAGCTGCATTGTTTTCTATGAAGACTTAAAACGTAACTAGTAGCGACTTCATTTGAAAATGGGCAAAGTTTGGCCCGTTCTGGGTATGACGATAAACGACATCCGCGTCCTGGGTAAGACGACAAACTGCGTCCGACAGCAAGGCCGCTGATCTGGAGGTTTTGAGGAGTGTGGAACCACCTCTTAATTGCTTGTGTTCCCAGGTCCACCCTGACCCGGGGTGGTGGCACTTGTTAGGGTCTCAACTATGGGCAAATTGTTAGCCCCCAAACCGGGGTTAAAACACTGTGAAGGTGTAGGAATGGGTTTTGATACCAGAAATGCTTTGTAAAAAGATGTTACCAGCAACTCATTTTTGAAAAGAAATATTACCAGCAATGCATTTTCAAAAAAAAAATAATTACCAACTATATATTTTTGAAGAAAAAGTATTACCAGCAATAAAAAAAAAAAACAATTGTCGGCATTAAATAACCCGTTGAGGATTCCGGGATGAAATCCGGTACCAATAAATAACAAACGCCAAAAATGAATATAGGAAAATAATGTATTAACGTAATAATACAAACTGGTAATGCAGATTAGTAGTTCCAGGAATACGGGTTAGTAGCAAAATATCCATGAGTCTTTGGTATTGAAGTATCGCTGTATGACTTCTTACTGAGTCGACCTGCTCGCTCACGGTGACTCTTGCTCGCTACGTTCGTTCTGTCTGTCTGTTACCTTCACCTTACTCTTCCGGTTAACTGCAACCTTTCACTCCTCCTCCTGTTCCGCTCTTGCTCTATCGGGTCTTCACGTAGCACTAGTATATGTATATACTGGGTGAGTCCATTTGTGTAAAAAGGGGAGGAACCCTCAACATAACCCATTGAGATTGTTATGCCGTAAACCAAACCAAATCAAACCAAGCCAAAGTTTGTCATCGAGGTGTTATCAAGCACCCGCAGAAAATGGTTTATTCCCCAAGGACAGTCATGCTGACATGGTTCTTACATTAGTGCCTGACGTTCCAGCTTTATCAACTGTTTGAAAGTGGGCAGCTGAATTTAGGAAGAGAATTTAGGAGAATTTTGAAGATGACCTAAGGTCTGGACGTCCTGCAATTGCCACCACCCGACGTAAACATTGATCGTTGATGGTGATGGACTATAAATCAAATAGACAATGCTATTAGCATATTTGGTGAGTGTGTTGAGAATATTCTACACAATGAACTTGGTATGACTAAGGTTTCTGCTCGTTGGGTGCCACGACCTTGTGACATCTGATCAAAAGCGCACCAGGCTGATCACATCACAGGAAAATTTAACATTGTCTGAGGCAGATTCATCTGTTTTCCTTGAATGTTTCCTTACCTAGAGTGAGTGTTGGGTTCATCGCTTTGAGCCAGAGACAACCCATGCAGTGAAAACAACTCTCCTTACCTGCTCCACAGAAGGTCATTTCACCTGCAAGCAATGTGATGGCTTGATTTTTTTGGAGGGGGGAGATGCAAAAGGCATTGTGTTTATTGACTATAAGGGATACACTATCATTGGAAAGAGCTATGCCAATTTGATGTGGCAGTTACGAAAGGCTATCAAGTCAAAACGCACAGGAAATTGAGAAATGTTTCACCAGGACAAAGCTTCTGAACATAAATCCTCGGTTTCAATGGCTGCTGTGTGTGAATGTGGATTCGAATTAGTCGATCATCCTCCATATTCTTCTAATTTGGACCCGTATAACTATCATCTGTTACCCAACATGAAAAAAACACTTGGCTAAGAACCGGTATTATAATGATGATGACGTCATATCTGCAGTTGATAACTTTTCTGGCCAATAAGATTTTTCACCAATGGAATTCAAGCATTTAAACATTGATGGAAGAAGTGTGTGGACCACAAGGGAGACTCTGTTGAAAAATAAGCCTCATTTTGTCAAATCCCATGAAGGCATCTTGGTCAGCCTATGAACTTTTCAGCAGGCCCTTGTATTTCTTTCCTTTGTTTCTTTTTCAGGTTTCTGCTAGTTGTCGATAAGCACCGGGTGAAAACAAATTTCTTAAAATCCACAGCACCTTGTTCAATACTTAGGACTAAGAATGTCTGAATTGTTTCCATTCTACCTCGAAAGTCAGATTAATCTAATTTCGACTTTAGTGTGTCTGTCCAGATTCTAGGAGAATCATTTAATATAGACATGAACTTTAACCCTAGGAACTACACTTGTTGATGTTCTGGTCCTTTTCTTTCAGTCTAGTTTAGCTTCACAATGTGGTTCCCCAGAATACCTTTTTCTTTCATTGTTTTCAACGACTATATCATTTTTTGTTTTAGCTTTATATCCATTCACTTAAATTTCTTGATTTCCTTTCCTCCCTTATCGCTATCTATCGTTCTTGTTCAAAAATCATTGATGTTTCTTTTTCCTTCTCTCTACAAAACTTCGTTCAAAATCCTTTGCTTCGTTTTATTACATTTTATTTGTGCAAAATCAATTGCTTTTACCTACTCTTCTCTTCTTGTGTCAAACAAGTGTTTTCCTTCTTGGAAACAGGGTGTGTAGAAACTGTCCAACTGTTCTGTAATTCCGAGCGATTTCGGCTATACTTTTAGCCATGATCGAGGATGATTTTATTTTTGATGTTTAACTTGATGTATGGGTTGTGTGTATGTTCCTAAAAATTTAGGGACGTTTTATTTTCCGAACACAGTTAGCAAATTGTGGCCGTGTTCGTAGTTAATATTACTGAGTGTTGGCTTTTTTTATTATTGTGGGTGAGGTTATTATGTTTGTATTTTCTACCAGTATGATACGGGTGGAGTCTGATAAGTTTGCTTATGTGTTTAAATAGGTCCTAATGGTGCTGTGGCTAAATAATAATTGATAATGACTAAAAGTATAACCGAAATCGCTCGGAATTACAGAACATTTGAACAGTTTCTACACACTCTCTGTCCAGAAAAGAAAACACTTGTTCGAACGCATGAAAAATTAAATAAAAAGTTAAATCAGTACTTAGTCTGTCGTCTTTAATGAAACAACTATAAATGAAAGGACTGTTGCTAAATACAGTATATATATATATATATATATATATATATATATATATATATATATATATTCATAATTATTCACACAAAAACAAATGCAAGGTTAATGATTTAATTGGCGAGAAATCCATCGTCGCAAACAATTCAAATAATATACAAACCTCCGAATCCGTTATGAATGAAAAGATCCTTGTTTCTATAAATTTCTGCCGCATTAGTTCTTATTTTTTACTACGAGCTTTCGTCTGTTCAACAGACATCTTCAGGTATGGAATAGATGTTGTTCTTGTTTTTTTTCTCTCAGTAATAAGAGGACAACGAAAATATATATTATTGTATCCGAAAATGCTATTGGAAATGAGTTATTGTTTTTGGAGCGTGCATTCATTCATAACGGATTCGGAGGTTTTTATATTATTTGAATTGTTTGCGACGATGGATTTTCTCCAATTAAATCATTGCATTTATTTTTGTGTGAATAATTCATGAATTTGTAAATTGATTGCACGTTTATCGAAATTAAAATAACTGATCCAAGTGCGACTTTTGGATAATAAGTGCGACATTACTGTAATTATTGAACAATATAGTTCATGCCACTTTGACAGAAAATTTACCAGTAAAAATTCGTCCTATCACCATATTTGTACATGAACGCACAACTGTAAAAAATTTAAAATCAAACTCAGCGTTGCAAAAACAATACTATCACCAAGCCTCTTCAACTGAAGCATTAGAGCCGCTTCAAGCAAGGATATACAAGTGATAGAAATTAAGGAGGATTTGAGATAATCATAATTAAGTAATTCATTGAGGTCTAGAAGAAACCTCAACAGAATGCAGAAAGCACCGGACGGCAATTTCTATCCTTGTTTATCCTTGCTTGAACCTACACTAATTCTCCAGTACATATATATATATATATATATATATATATATATATATATATATATATATATATATATATATATGTGTATGTGTGTGTGTGTGTGTGTGTGTGTGTGTGTGTAAAATATATAGAAAATATGAAAGAACTCGTTAGGTTAATGATCCAAAAGTTATTTTGTATTTTTGTTAATATTTAAAAACAATAGTGCTCGATACAAAAGTAGAGCATAAATATAATCATTTATTTAAAATATGATTCCAACACTACATATATATATATATATATATATATATATATATATATATATATATATATATATATATATATATTGTCCTCACCGATAGATGATATGATTCCAACGCTATATATATATATATTGTCCCTCACCTCGGTAGCACGACTCGGAGTTTCATGCACAACGCAATCTTCAGGTGCCGAGTATAGACTGACCGTTACGTCATAACGTAATTAAAATCTTAAATATCTGGTTATAGTAATGTTGGCGCAGTAATATATTATACTGGGGTTACATTTTTTTAATTAAAGAAAATATATTTGACATTTAAAATAAACGGGATTTGTATATATATTTTTTAAAAAGTAACATCAGTAAATCTATATCTGATCACAACATTTTATTAAATATATTTCCAACAAAGAGAACATTAATCTTTTAAGAAATAAATGCAACTGCCGAAAAATATGATTTGTCCTGTAAACGATCAATTTATGACTGATAATATTGTATACCGAACTAGCATATATTCCAGTAACGATGTTAAATTTTATTTTGGCTCCACTGAAAATCCTTAGAAATTTCATTTCTTCCATCAACAGATGACTTAAGGCAATATAAAATAATGAAAAAAAAAAAAAACAGCTCTGCTCTCTTTAAATATTTCTGGCAATTAAAGAACACCTTTTATCACCTGGGATATTGTAACAAGAGCTAAATCTTATAATGGGAAAGGAAAAGATGTAGTTTATGTATTGTTGAAAAATTAGTTATCTTAAAACACTTAAATAACCCCAGCTTATTAAACATGAGAAATGAATTGATGGTTACATGCAGACATAAAAATAAATATTTGCTTAAATACGTTGATCCAGATTCATTTTTAATGTAATCTCTCTTTATGTTTAATATAAAAAATTAAAAAAATTAATATTCCCAATTATAAAATAATTTGTCTTTTTTTACATATATATAAAAATCACATTTATTTTGAATACCAAATATATTTTTAAAATTAAGAAAACTGTAATCCCAGTATAATATATAACAGTGCCAACATTACGATAACCAGATATTAAAATTCAAATTACATAACGGTCAGTCTATACATAGCACCTGAACATTGCGTTCTGTATGAAACTCCGAGTCGTCATATTCGAGGAGGGATAATATGTATATTTATATAATATGTATATATATATGTATATTTATTAATATATACTTAATAGCTCTGTTGTATTACATCGAGCACTGTTTTATTAACACCAGTACTATATGTGCGATATATATATATATATATATATATATATATATATATATATATATATATATATATATATATATATATATATATATATATATAAACGTTATGTTTGATGGCAACATTTTTTTTAATTATTTTAACTTTGAAATAAATATCTACCGATCGAGTGATCGAAAGTTTCAATAAAATAAATTTTGCCTCTCGACGGGAAAAGTAATTGTATTCCCTTTTTAATCAGATAAACTGTTTTTAAACCAAGCATGTTTTGCCAATAAGCTTCGGGAAGCCATTACAGCAAAACCTACTTATGAAATACTCCTCTCATGTCTCTTTTGAAGTGTATATCTGCTAAGTTTATTTCCGTTCGCGAAACATAAAATAATTTTTCAAAGAATTAACGAATTAATGTCTTTTTTTCTTCTTTTTTTTAATCCGATATTGTCATATTATAAGAATCACGCCACTTACATAAAGAAAATGTTTTATCCGGCTGAGATCGAACCTGCGATGTTGTTCATGCCCGAGCGACTATTCAAATGGGGGAGTGTCCACTATAATAACATTTGAAGTAATAAAAATACCGGATTAAAATAAAATCCATTAAAAATAAATCCATTAAATCTTTAGAAAAATAATGTGTAAGGCCCTTAAATTCTGACATTTAGAAATGAAGGTTCGTCCTGGACGGCTTCTCTGCCGGTTCCTTCTATACGAACGCTAGCTCTATGCTTTTGTCCTACACTATTTCTGATCTTCATCAATAATATTAGTGACGTCATCAGTTCTCAAATCGGCATCTTCGCAGACGATAGTAAACCCAGCATTGCTGTTAAAGTTAACATAGTGGTTGGTCTCAAAAATGACCTCCAACCTGTGTTTGACTGGTGCAGGAAATGGCTTGTGAATCTTAATGCATCCAAAACGAAACTGCTGTCATTTACTCACCATAGAGAAAGGTCCCTGTCTCCTATCAGCATGGTTGATGCTCAACTTTACGAGAGCACGTCACTGCGCCTTCTTGGTCTCACGTTCTCCACTGACCTGAGATGGAAGAACTACATTGCCTCAATTTCTGCACCTACCGCAAGGAAAGTTGGTTCTCTGTGACGCGCCAGAAAGATTTTTTTCTCATCTGAGTACATCCTTCACATCTACAAATCTACCATTCGTCCATGCATGGAATACTGTTGCCATATTTGGTCTTGTGTCCTCGCTGTTCATCTAGAGGTTCTCGACAAAATCCAAAGACGGATATGCAATGTGATCGATCCTGACTGGATGTCTCAACTCCAGTCACTTTTTCACCGACGTAATGTGGCTTCCCTCTGTCTTTTCTATAAATATTGTCATGGCAACTGCTCTGACGAGCTATTTTCATTGGTGCCTCGACCTCATGTATTTAAGCGTGCTACTAGATTGGCATCTCGGTTCCACCCTTTTACTGTCGAAAAAGTTAAATGTAACCGTTTCTTCTACTCTAACTGCTTCTTCTCTCGCACTTCCCGACAGTGGAACTCCCTTCCTCTTATTTTCTTCCATGAACTATAATCTTCAAAAATTTAAATGAAGTGTCAATCTACGTCTTCTCTTGCCTTGATCTCCGTTCTTCTTTGTATCCTTCTCCATTCTCCTTTTCTCACTCCCATCTCATACACTGTATTTTCCCTGACTTGCTTTCTCTGTACCCCACTTGCGTACTAATGGTACTCCCGATTTGCTTGCGGTGAATTGCTTAAAAAAAGCAGGCATATGAGACCTTAGCTCGTTATATATTTAACCTATCCCACATAGTCACTTTGATTTCCCTATCGATAATTATTGCGTCAATATATATATATATATTCGTCGACTTTAACTCATATCCAAGAATTTAATTTCTTATTTGCCGATCGCTTCCTTTATGATTATGATGTCCATGACTAAATTCGCCGCTAATGTGTAGCTTCACCAAAACCTGCTCTTGTTATCCATTCCCTGTTGCCATTTGACTTTGCAAGTGTTGGTTGGAGGTAAAAGAAAATCTAAGTAGAAGAAAGTTCCGATGGTATATTTTGTTTAAGGTGGACCTCAAGTTGCCAGGAAGTGGCCCACACACACACACACACACACACATATATATATATATATATATATATATATATATATATATATATATATATATATAGTTTGCTTTCCTTTTTTATCTATAGCTCTTCGTTCAAAATCGTAACCATTCTTTATATATATATATATATATATATATATATATATATATATATTTTCAGAATAAAGACATTTAATCTCAGCAGTTGACACGTTCCGTATTGAAACACATGACAGAACAAAAGTTACGCCCTGCATGCCTTATTCAATAATTATGTTCATTCCATTGAAAGGTACCATTTATTATTATTATTATTATTATTATTATTGGCAAATCCTGTAAAAACCTGAACGATATAATTATTGCTTCACTTCATTAATTAATCAGTTCAATTTCTCAATCACGTATCGAGTTTTCCTTTCCAAAATATTTTCTTTATTAAATCCAACTTTGAAAAAAAATCGTCTGTCAGGAGAAATTTCATCTCTTTTACTTCAGAATAAGAATTTTCCAAACGGCAGTTATTGTGGGACTATAAACATTTTTTATCTTGTTTGCTTGGACGAAATTCCTTTTCCAGTTTGATCACAATTTTCTGTAAGACCTTATTGTTTTTAGAAAGATAATCATGAAAGAAAAATATCTATATACGTACATATTTACACACACACACGTGTGTATATATATATATATATATATATATATATATGATAAAATATAGTTTTAAGGTATGCTATGTTTATAGGTTAAAGTGCTCAATATCAAGGATATGTAAATATAAAATTGGTCTACAACGTACACTTTTATAAATATATATATATATATATATATATATATATATGAATAGATAGATAGATAGATAGATATACCTCATAGAAAATATGTTTGTGAAAATATACGAAGATAAGATAGAAATTATCACATTTTTCACCAAGCAGGCTTTTCACATTGCTTTATGCTTATCCGTGCTTATCAAGTGGTACTATTCTGGTCACGTGATCAAAGTTTGAACATGGTTGATGGTTGTGCAAGTTTTCCTTCTGCTCTTACAGTGTGAACATGGCTGCTTTGCTGGCAGTGTGCAAGGAGGAACAAAAGAAAAGTTATATATATATATATATATATATATATATATATATATATATATATATATATATATATATATATATGAATTCAGCTACGCTATTGGGAACTGTATTCCTGATTAAAACAAAACAAAATCATTAACGATTACGCCGCTTACATTATCAAGACGGCTGATCTCTCGTATCATAGCTCCATAAGAGGTCAGTTAAATCAATACAAAAAGGTTACCAACTTCGAAAGCACAAATATACGCCTCTAAAAGAGTTTAAAAAATAACAGAAGGTGCCATCATAAAAAAAACAAATAGACAAAAAACTTATTATTAAAATGGCAACTACGAGCACGGCCATAATATGCTGACCGTATTCGGGAATTACAGTCTCCTTAAAAATGGCTAATAGTCTACCTGAAAGTTCGGAACGAATAAATTTCTGCATTAATAATTTCTGCACATACTATGCCCCCCCACCACCACCACCACCACCACCGAAATATCTTGTTCCCACAATGTTAAACTTAAAGTAATTTGTCAGTCATTTTTAATGAAAGATCTATTATAGAAAGGGATTATATTTAAATATATTAACGGATTCTCCAGCATGAGTTTTCAGTAATTGAATCAGTTTAAGTATTTATGCCTAACATTTGAGTTTTGCTGATGATTTTGAGGACAAGGACAAAAATGGTGCAGAATAAGAGTTTCAAGACAAGGTAATGATGATGATGATGTCAAGGAAGACGGCCTGTTGTTGTCATTGAACCAACTACTACTCCCCGCCCCCTCTCCCACTTAAGAACCGGAGGCCACCTGCCGAAAGTTCTTGTCTAGGATTTTGACAGCCACATGATTGCTCTTCAGCTTGTCTTCAACCCAGAACAATGACTCTGTGACCATGTTTCGTTATTTCCAGAGTGAAAGACAAGTAAGCATTTTTGTGATCACTCATTCTGATGACATGGACAGTCCACCTCAATTACAATTGCATGAGAAAAGTCTCAAAGACACCAATTTGCACTTAGTGAAAAGATTTAGCATTTGCTCTCTTGTTTTTGTATCCACACACACATACACAAACACAAACACGCACACGCAGGCACACACTCAGACAGATACACACGCCTATTAAGATATTAGGTTCCTCAGGCCTTGAAAGATAGAATTGTTTATTTTATTTTATTTATTTTTAAACATTTCATCTCAAGCAAGGCGGGAGTGCCACTAGTACGCAAGGGGCTACAGAGAGGGAAAGTAAGGGAAAAGACAGAGTATAGGTGTGGGGGAATTGAGGAAAGGATAGAAAGAAGGACAGGGATCAAGGCATCAGAAAATATCGATTGACATTACATTTAAATTTTTGAAGATTATAGTTATCAGGGAAGCAAGTAAGAAGAAGGAAGTTCCACAGTCAGGAAGTGCGAGAGAAGAAGCTGTTGGTGTAGAAGAGGAGGTTACATTTAACTCTTTCGACGGTAAAAGTGTGGAGCCGAGATGCCAACCTAGTAGCACGCTTAAATTCATGCAGTCGGAGCACCAGTGAAAATATCTCGTCAGAGCAGATGCCGTGAAAATATTTATAGAAAAGACAGTAGGAAGCCACATTACGTCGGTGAGAAAGTGACTGGAGTCTAGACTCCAAGTCAGATCACGTTGCATATCCGTTGTTGAAACTTGACTAATGCATGGAATAATAATGCAACACAAGATGTACTTAGAACAAAATGTATCGAAACAAGAAAGTGTACACAATATTTACATATAGTCTTTTGTATATTCCTGGGAAGACCATTCCTGGAGAATGTGTTGACTGAGTCGCAGTCGGGCAGAGTCTCTGGTTGAATCTCTTGATTGCTCCCTCTCTTCCCGGTACCAACCATATTTATATGGTCAGTACTCCACTATGCAAATTAGGTGGATCCTACCACAACATCCGTCTTTGGATTTTGTCAAGAACGTCGAGATGAACAGCGAGGTCAGCAGATCATATATGGCGACACTATTCCGTGCATAAACGTATAGTAGATTTGTAGATATGAAGGATGGATTCAGATGAGAAAAACCTTCTGGCGTGATACAGAGAACCAACTTTCCTTGCAGTAGATGAAGCTATTGATTCAATGTAGTTCTTCCACCTTGGTTCAGTGGAGAACGTGAGACCAAGAAGGTGCAGAGAGGCAACTCTTGTGGAGTTGAGCATCAACCATACTGATAGGAGGCAGGGGAGTTTCTCAACGAAAACTGCATAATGCACAAATTTGAACCTTTAGGAATTTCTATAGCAATTTTCCCAATATCGATCAAAGTCAGCAGGAAATTCCTATGATGTAATGAGAGATTTACCTCCTTATTCCAATAAAGTATTTTCCTTTTGTTTTTTCTCGTAATAAGATACGTATGTCCCAGTAATTACTGCTATTCTTTTAGCCATTATAAAGGATGTTTTCATTTTTAATTTTAACAGAATGTATGGATATTTTATGTATGTATCTAGAGTTACAGGAATGTGCTGACCGTGTTTGGAAAATAAAACATTCCTAGATTCGAACATATAGAACATTAGTACAAATTCTACATAATCTATGATTAGAAAAGAAAAATTATATAAAATTAACTAAAGAACTTAACCGTCAGTCGTTTTTAAAAAAACTTGTATAAAAGGAATATTGCTGCCCAAATACAATATATATATATATATATATATATATATATATATATATATATATATATATATATATATATATATATATAAGAACAATGAATATATAATCCGGTGTTCTTATAGATATTTTATTTTTACAAAATAATTGCTCAATGTAAATTTATAGAGCATTAATATTATAAATTAATTGATTTAAAATATGGAAACATGAATTTTGTTTTTACCTGTGTATTTTAAAACCCAGTAATTTTAAAGTTACTCCACAATTCACTTGAGGATGAAATGGAACTAATGTCTTTAATTTAATTACAAAATTAAATTCAGGGCTTTTAGCTTCCATTTTTGAAACATGGTTAGAACTGTGTAGCGAAAAAAGCCATATTTTAAATCAATTAATTTATATATATATATATATATATATATATATATATATATATATATATAGGTAGTAATCTGTTGGTATAATCCAAGGGAGTCCTATATTAGCACAATATAAATTTGAAATATTAAATATTAAATGTTTAAACTGACTCGCAAAGAGCGCTCAATGTTTATTTTTCATTAAACAGGCAAAATTTTTCTTACAATTGTAATTAAGATACCATTAGTTAACGACCATTTTTACCTACGAATTTTAAATTTTAAATTCGCAGGATTTTTAAAAAAATCGTGCCAATTTTAAATTTTAAATTCGCTGGTGAAAATGGTCATTAACTAATGGTATCTTAATTCTAATTGTAAGAAAAAAATTATATATATATATATATATATATATATGGGCAAACGCTACATAAACTTTTATACATCAAATAAATTTCAAGATAAAAGCTATGTCAAAGTTTTTGCGTGAACTGTTTCGTCCTTTATTCCGGTGAAATCCTAAAGGATGAAACGTCTCTCTCTCTCTCTCTCTCTCTCTCTCTCTCTCTCTCACACACACACACACACACACACGCACACACACACACAGTTACATTTTCGCCATTATTTCCAATGACATGTTGCTACTTTTCAAGGACGCTCTTCGACACATTTTGAGTAAATTTCCAAGGGAAAAAAAATTTCAATCAAGACTTGAATCTAATTTTCATTAATGGACGTTTTTTCCCATCAATGAATTTTGTTGCCATCGATAATACTGAGAATTGTTAGTGCAAAATCAAGTGAATATGGCCTGTGGGGTAGAAAAGACCAACCGAGATCCAAAATGCTTTCCTGTGTTATCCTTACTTTATGAAGACTTGCAATATCATGGAGGAGGACATTTTTTCCTTTAATCCAATGAGTACGCTGCTCTAGTCGTACAAAAACCAAGGTATGTTGATGTCCTCTAAATTTATTCTTAACTGGCATGTATACTTAATAGTGGGGATAATACATTCGTCATTGTATTTGATTCACTAAAACGAAAATTATTTATAAATACACCTAACACACACAGACACACACACGCACATATATATATATATATGTGTGTGTGTCAATAATGTAAAAACACATAGAGACGACAGTCTGTTTCATGCTAGATGCAATCGTCAGGCCGCGATATATATATATATATATATATATATATATATATATATATATATATATATATATATACCAGTTCAAAAGTTTGAAACCCAACTCGACACTGTATCTATCCAGTAACTTTTGATTTGTTATTATAGAAACAAATGGTGTTGAAAATTCATCAGCCTAATAAGATGCATGAAACGTACAAATTTAATCTGCTGCACCATCTCTATTTCTCGTGTGTATATATATATATATATATATATATATATATATATATATATATATATATATATAGGTGTGTTTGTGTGCGTGTGTTTGCAATGGGGAAAAAAGGTTAGAATGACAGAAGAAAAGAATCGAGTAAACAACCTGAAAAGCTAAAATATGTCATTTCCTGACCTGTGTTTTCAGCCAAAACAAATTATTAATTCTTATGATGAGAGACTTTATCCCAAAAATTTAATAAATGTTTAAACTAAAAAAAAAAAGAAACGAATAGTAAAAGGCTCAATGCATTTTTTTTTTTTTATTGTATTTCTTTTATCATTTTTTAAGTCTATTTTTGATCAGCCTCCGACCGGCATAAGATGAAAAAGAATAACAACACACGAACATCCAAAATAAAAGCTAGCCGAGACAGTGAGACAGACAGATAGATAGATAGATAGATAGATAGATAGATAGATAGATAGATAGTGAGCAAATATAGATAGATAGATAGAATGAATAGATGATAGATGAATAGATAATGAGCAAACATAGATAGATAGATAGATAGATAGATAGATAGATAGATGAATGAATAATGAGCAAACATAGATAGATGAATAGATAGATAGATAGATGATAGATGAATGATGAGAACAGAATGAGATAGATAGATAGATAGATAGATAGATAGATAGATAATGAGCAACCATAGATAGATAGTTAATAAACAAACACATAGATAGATAGATAGATAGATAGATAGATAGATAGATAGATAGATAGATAGATCTCATCTGCTGAATAGTCCATACATATCTATACCACACTAGATGTATCTATTTTAGCCTACTCATACATACGTTTACGTATACATATTCTACACACTAAAATAAACAGTGGCTTGTTGTTGCCGTAAACTTGCGCACACCTCATAAAGACACAAAAAATGAATTGATAAACATGGCCTTCACATGAAAAGAACATTTATTTTTACACAACAAATACGTTTTTTTTTTTCATATTAAAATAAATAACAAATAGACAAGAGTATTCATAGGCGGATATTAATGGCGTAGAGAGAACATTATGCAGTGAACATTACAGATCAAAATTTAGCTAATAGTTGTGCCAAGTTATGGGATTATTGATTCTCACTCATAAACTGATAAACATACAAGCACACATAAACATGAACAATCTTATATATGAAATAATGTCATAAGCACATACAAGCTCACGAACATATACATACACTAAAAGACATGCATTCAGTTGTGCAAAAATAGCAGTGACCCAGAAAATTCTTTGCTTTCCTTGTGCATTTATTTTTTTTTATTTTATTTTATTTTTTTTTTTTTTTGTAGTTTTTCTTTTCTTTTTTCACCTATTATTCCAGGAATTCCAGACAAATAAACACTATTTCTTTTTTCGATATTTTTATTTTTCGTTTGTCATTTTTCTTCTTCTTCACCTCTTTTCAATCGATTTCGACATGTTTTTTTTTTTCTTCTTAAAACGTACCTCCCTTAATTTTAATTCGAATTCCTTTTCTTTAACGATTTACTTCCTTTCACTTCCTCTTTTTCTTTGTCTTCTTCTTCTTCTTCTTCTTTTTCTTCTTCTTCATTATTTTCTTCTTCTTCATCATCATCATAATCATCATCATCATTATCTACTTCTTTGTCTTCTACTTTATCATCATCATCATCATCATTTTCTATTTCTTCTTCATCATCATCATTATCATTATCTACTCTTTCATCATCATCATCATTATATACTTCATCATTATCATCATCATCATCATCATCATCATCATCATCATCATCATCTATTACTTCTTTCTCTTCATCATCATCATCATCATCTTCTTCTTCTTCTTCTTTTTTTCTTGTCATCCCTTTTTGTTTGTGGTTTTCACTCTTCTTCTTTTTTCTTCTTCTTTTCTTCTTCTTCTTTTCTTCTTCTTCTTCTTCTTCTTCCCTTCTTCTTCTTCTTCTTCTTTTCTTCTTCTTCTTCTTCTTCTTCTTCTTTTCTTCTTCTTTTTCTTCTTTTTCTTCTTCTTCTTCTTCTTCATCTTCTTCTTCTTCTTCTTTTCTTCTTCTTCTTCTTCATCTTCTTCTTCTTCTTCTTTTCTTCTTCTTCTTCTTCTTATCTTCTTCTTCTTTTTTCTTCTTTCTTCTTGTTGTCTCTCTTTTCTTCTTCTTCTCTTCTTCTTATCCTTTTCTTTTCTTTTCTTCTTCTTCTTCTTCTTCTTCTTCTTCTTCTTCTTCTTCTTCTTCTTCTTCTTCTTCTTCTTCTTCTTCTTCTTCTTCTTCTTCTTCTTCTTCTTCTTCTTCTCTTCTTCTTCTTTTCTTCTTCTTCTTCTTCTTCTTCTTCTTTTCTTCTTCTTCTTCTTCTTCTTCTTCTTCTTCTTCTTCTTCTTCTTCTTCTTCTTCTTCTTCTTCTTTTCTTCTTCTTCTTCTTCTTCTTCTTCTTCTTCTTCTTCTTCTTCTTCTTCTTCTTCTTCTTCTTCTTCTTCTTCTTCTTCTTCTTCTTCTTCTTCTTCTTCTTCTTCTTCTTCTTCTTCTTCTTCTTCTTCTTCTTCTTCTTCTTCTTCTTCTTCTTCTTCTTCTTCTTCTTCTTCTTCTTCTTCTTCTTCTTCTTCTTCTTCTTCTTCTTCTTTTCTTCTTCTTCTTCTTCTTCTTCTTCTTCTTCTTTTTCTTCTTCTTCTTCTTCTTCTTCTTTTCTTCTTCTTTTCTTCTTCTTCTTCTTCTTTTCTTCTTCTTCTTCTTCTTTTCTTCTTCTTCTTTTCTTCTTCTTCTTCTTCTTTTTCTTCTTCTTCTTCTTCTTCTTCTTCTTCTTTTCTTCTTCTTCTTCTTCTTCTTCTTCTTCTTCTTTTCTTCTTCTTCTTCTTCTTCTTCTTCTTCTTCTTCTTCTTCTTTCTTCTTCTTCTTCTTCTTCTTCTTCTTCTTCTTCTTCTTCTTCTTTTCTTCTTCTTCTTCTTTTCTTCTTCTTCTTCTTCTTCTTCTTCTTCTTCTT
>CAHIKZ030005396.1:532500-577500 GCA_903632075.3 Acanthosepion pharaonis
CATATATATATATATATATATATATATATATATATATATATATATATATATATATATATAAACAAATATATGGATATAGATCCGACAGTATGGAGAAAAAATATACGAAAAAACAAACATAACATATTCATAAAACATAATTAACATTAGATGTTGAATTGAATATGGTCTAATGTTAATTATATTTTGTGAATATGTCCTGAAGATGGTCTATTAGACCGAAACGTCCGACGTTGATATTATATTAACATTAGAACAGCATAATTGCATATTAGGATTTTTGTTTGTTTTTTCCGTATATTTTTCTTCATATATATATATATATATATATATATATATATATATATATATATATAGACTGCAATACACACAAGAGACAATTTTTAAAAGGTTTAACATAGGAAGAAAACATTAATTCAAATATGTTGAACTAACCAGTCTTCGCCGGGGGGAAGGTCACAAGACCCGAAACCCGTGTGTCGAAATATGCAGAATAAAGTCTGAAAAAATCACTTAGTAATCAAAATTGTTTGCGGCTATTCAAACATAAACAATAATTTAATAAATAAAATTCCATTTCAAAAGTTTATGACGAGAAGATGGTAACGGTTCTTCGTAGCTCAGTCGGTCTAGAACATCCTGGACATAGATAGATAGATAGATAGATAGATAGATAGATATTAATTTAATTTAATTAGGAAACAGAAAACCTTAAGGGTCCATTGATTATATTTTATTTCCACAGGAAGATGTTTTTTTCCTGGATCCTCAGATCACATTTCCAAGCATTAAAAATGGTTTTAAATTTACGTATTAATTTTATTTTATACACTTTTGAATAAGTGTATAAAATAATATAATATCTGTGTCTATATATATATATATATATATATATATATATATATATATATATATATATATATATATGTACAGGTTGTTTAATGCTGGACCCAATCTAAGTGTTGACTTCAATGTTCACTTTTATATTTATATTTACACACACGCTATCTCTGATATTGAGCACTTTATCCCATAAATATAGCACACCTTAAAACTATATTTCTTCATATATATATATATATATAATTATTTATTTTAAAAAAATTTATAACATAAATATGTTATAAAATCACTACAAAAATAGCCATTTTGTTTCAACACCCCCGGTGTCTTATCAAGTGATGATGAAGAATGTAAAATAAATGGTTTTAAAAGTTTCAAATTAATTAACGATCCTTCACAAGGGGAAAACGTTGTTACAAAAGCTAGATGGCCCAATCAAAATACAAGTATAGGAAAATTCAAAAAGCTTGACAACGAAGTCATGTTATAATAGCTATTCAGATGTTTAAAATATGGGTAGTATTAAAAAAGAAATTATTCTAACCAATAGATACTAAATTATATGATAAAATTTAATATTAAAATTAATAACTGCTAATTTCAAAATCAAAATTTAATCGCTATTAAGGTTATATATATATATATATATATATATATATATATAGAGAGAGATTTATATATATGTATGTATGTATGTATGTATATATATATCGATCTCAGTCACTTGCTTTCTATCTCCATTTGTTGTCTTTTTATTTATATCAGTTCATGTTCTGTCGGCATACCTGTTTTCCCCCTCTCTCTCTCTCTCTCTCTCTCTCTCTCTATATATATATATATATATATATATATATATATATATATATATGTGTGTGTGTGTGTATGTTTGTGTGTGTGTGTGTGTGTGTGTGTGTGTGTGTATCATTCACTATCTTTCTTTATATGTCTCGATTGAATTGAATATCTTTGCTTTTCAAATTCTTTCTTTCTCTCTGGCTTCGTTCCCTTCACTCCGCAACTCTTAAAGACTTTATCGCGTTCTATGCATATCTAACAAACTATCTCTCTGTTCCCATGTTCATATCTACCTTCATCTGACTCGTCTATCTATCGGCTAATTCAGCTTATCTCTGTTCCTATCTCTATATTTGTTCGACTCCATCTCTTCACTTCACAATCTCTAGTCTATCTGTCTCAGCCTGTTTGTCTCGATCGATCGAAATGTCATATTCTCTATTATCCACTTTAAACGATCTATCTCAGTCGGTAGGTAGCATGTTTTCTTTTTTTTCTTTCTATCTACAATACTTACACTGTATTAAAAAAACATATACCGTGATAATATCTCTCTGACTATTTTTACAATATCTATTACATTGATTAATTAATTAACTGATGTTTTAGCATGCTTGTTAATGATAACTCTCTCATGGTTATGGAATTTTTTTTTAGTATGCTTGTTAAAGGAGAAAATGAAAATTACCATGTCGATGCATATTAATTATATTCCGAGTACTTTCGATATGAGTAAAATGTCATCATCAGGGGGTGTTTACATGTGTGTGTGTGTGTGTGTGTGTGTGTGTGTGTGTGTGTGTGTGTGTGTGTGTGTGTGTGTGATAGAGAGAGAGAGAACGTTTCATCCTTTAAGATTTCACCGGACTAAGGACGAAACGATTCACGCAAAAACTTTTGCACTTTGTCATAGCTTTTATCCTAAAATTTCTTTGATGTATAAAAATTTATGTATCGTTTGCATATATATATATATATATATATATATATATATATATATATATATATATATATATATATATAGAGAGAGAGAGAGAGAGAGAGAGAAAGAAAGAAAGAAGGAAGGAAGGAAGGAGGCACGGTGGGTTAATGGATAGAGGTTTGGATTGAAGAATCGGAGAGCCGAGTTCGAATTCCAGTCGAATCCACTACATTCACTTACGTGCTAACACCCTTGGGAAAGGTGTGAATCCTCTTCTTCTCCCTCCAGCAATGGCTAAATAGCAGGACAGACTGGGTTCTATAGCCTTGGATGGCAACTGGTCTAGGAGAAGGAAAAACTCTGAATTCAAAACCTGCGTAGGGTCATTTGGGGACCTTGTCGCACCTAGTGCACCAGGTCTCTGTATTCGGCCCTTCAAAAAGTGCGGATGGTCCTGCACGAAACCTTCACCACTACAATCAAATCTCATGTGCTGTTGTCGGGCTGTCGGTATCCTGGAAACTGATCTGCTTGATCCTCATACGTCGGATTCGACGGGAGAGTCGACGACGACATATATAATTATTTATTTTAAAATTATAACATAAATATGTTATAAAATCACTACAAAAATAGCCATTTTATTTCAACACCTTAGGTGTCTTATCAAGTGATGATGTTGAATGTCTTGTATATATATATATATATATATATATATATATACATATATATATAATTTTTTTTTACAATTAGTTAATTGATTACCTATTAATACATTGCATTCTGTTCCTATCTACTTCTCTATCTGTAGACTACTTAATGGCTGAGAGAGTTGCGTATATTGCAACAGTACAAGTGATTAGCGTTCAAGCCCACAAACTGGTTATCTACTCAACCATGGGTATCCACTAAAATAACGTTTGGAATACTTACAAGTTGTTTAGGTTTCGGATACGAAAAGATAGGCAGTTATAGGCTTTTGAGTTCTGAACGAGAGAATGTGGGTTCTTTAAAGCATAATTGAAGCTTGGTTGAGTTGTGACGCTCCCTGAGACCGAACACTCTAGAGCACTCCGGCGGCGTACGGACACACAACGTTGAAACACTACCCGCACATCAGCGCCTGCATCAAGCGATCATCCATCTAGGTATTGACCAGGCTCGACGTTTCTTAACTTCGGTGATCCGTTCTGGGTATGACGATAAACTACATCCGGCAGCAAGGCCTCTGATTGGGAGGTTTTGAGGAGTGTGGAACCATCTCTTAATTGCTGTTTTTCCCTGGTCTACCCCGATCTGCCGGGGTAGCACCTGATAGGGTCCCAGCTATGAGCAAACTGGGTCATAACACTATGAAAGTATAAAAAGTTTTATATTAAAAGTACCAGTAATACATTTTCATAGTAAGAACATTACCAGCAATACATTTTTATTTAAAAAATACCAGCAATACAATACAGTTTTGTTAAAAGAATTAACTGTATTACATTTTTGTAAAAACGAAATTAGCTGTAATACGTTTTTGTAAAAACAAAACTAGCAGCAATAAATTTTTGTAAAAACAAAATTAGCAGCAATAAATTTTTGCAAAAGAAATTACTACTGCTCCCAAGAAAATTAAATTTCGGCAACCTAGTAACACGCTTAAATTCATGCAGTTTGGCAACCAGTGAAAGCAGCTCGTCAGAGCAGATGCCGTGGAAATACGTGTAGAAAAGATAGAAGGAAGCCACAGCACGTCTGTAAGAAGGTGATTGTAGACGAGTTGCCAGATCAGGACCAATCACATTGCATATCCGTCTCTGGATTTTTGTCAAGGACCTCGAGACGAACAGCGGAAGCATCAGACCATATATGGCAGCAGTTTTCCATGCAAGGACGAATGGTTAATTTGTAGATTTGAAGGATCGACTCAGGCTCGAAAAACCTTCTGGCGTGACATAGAAAACCAACTTTCCTTGCGGTAGATGAAGCTATAGATTCAATGTAGTTTTTCAACTTCCGGTCAGTGGACAGCGTGAAACCAAACAGGCGCAGAGAGGCGCTCTCGTGGAGTTAAGCATCAGACATCCTGATGTGACGCAGGGAGAGTTCCCTATGGCGGGTAAATGAGAGCAGTTTCGTTTTGGAGGTATTAAAGTATACAAGCCATTTCCTACCCAAGTCAGCCAAAGATTGGAGGTCCTTTTCGATACCAACGGCCAGGTTAGTTTTGTCAGCGATGCCGGATCTACTATTAACAACAGGAGTAAATAGTAGTTATCGTCTGCGTAGATGCTAACTTGGGAATTGATGACATCAGGAAGATCGTTGATGAAGATCAGAAACAGTGTGGGACCCAGGATAGAGCCTTGGGGGAACACCAGCATTCGCATGGAAGGAACTGGGGGAGAACCCGTATAGGAGAATAAAGAATTTAATGTATCCCCAATTCTTTTGTCTTTACAAATGTCCCTCAGCAGGCGTCTGTGACAGGGATTATCTAGTCAAGCCATATTGATCTATATGGTTTGTCAGGTTATAGGGAAACAAATTATATTTTTTTAAATAAAATAAAAATAAAAAGTAAAATAAAATAAAGATGTTAAAAAGTAAAAAAAGTTTTATCCAGAATAAATGTTATAAAATGAAATTGCATTTCACCTCGATGATGGTTGCGTATTTAATTATAGCCACGGGAAATTGGGATCAGAATGTTGAATTGAAATTCCGTTGCCTCTACTTTGCATAAAATTCCAGGCAACTTTAAAAATTTAATTGGGATGTCTTTAGATAGAATTTCTTTCCAATTGTGAAAACAAAATGCTCTCAGTGTGCTTTGTTTCCTTCCGTAGTGAAGGGATAAAAATGATGAGATAAATTTATGAATATCAAACAGAAGATTTTAGGGTATATTTATTTGATGTTACCTTAATGTTCAGGTTTACTAAAGTGTATTAGTGATAAAGTTTATCAGTTAATTTGAATTTTGACTATAAATTGGAAAACTTCAAACACCTATTTAAAATGTTTTGACTCAAAAACATTTTTTTTCTGATAAAAATAGTTTATTTCAGGTGGCTGACATAAATTGCACGGCCTACCTGAAAATTGATTGGCTTCTATGACCTTTATTAACTAAATTTTGCGATCAGCCAAGATCTTAAATTGATTTTTTTCCCCAAAAATTAACAATTTCAGTTCAGCAGAAACGGTAGCTAACTATGAAAAACTAAGGTCATTTTCGGAATCAGCACCATTAAATTAGCTAAAAGATGTGTTTTGATTCTTGGCGCCAAAAATTATGTTGACCAATGTTATTGCATTATAAGAACAACTGAAACTCGTTTCAGAAATTCAAACAGATATTGTTTAGTGAGTGATACCTTTGCAAAGCGTTACATCCAATGGATCTTTAGGTTGATCTTCCCAACCTTATGGCGCTCATCTCTTTTGACTGTTTTTTTTTTTCTATATCCTTTTGACAAAAAGATTCTTATCGTTTGCTAAGATTATTAGAAGAGTTGTTTGTTGTTGTTGTTTGTTGTTGTTGTTGTCAACTTGATTTTGTTGTTGATTTTTTTTCATGCCGAGGAGAGAGAGAAAAAAGGGTGTTCAAGGTCAATTTTTGATTTAATCAAAAGGCCAGTTTTGATTAAGTCCTTATTTTTGCAATATTTTTTTTTCAGAGCTTGAGATCTTGGCAAAGAAAAAAAAAAAGAATATACAAAAGAGAGAAAAAAAAGGAATAGATGTTTACAAACCGATATTTTCTTATTTAATCAATTAACCCAGTTTACTGATTAGAGGCTTGCGAGATTATCTTTCTTATTTTTTTTCAGATTTTATAGGAGGATCACCATTCTACTTAAGATCTTGGTATCAAAGAAAAAAAAAAGAATATACCAAAATGAACAGATTGAAAAAATAGATAGATAGATAGATAGATAGATAGATAGATAGATAACTAAGGAAGATAGAGAAGAAAGTAATAAAATAGAACAGACTGAAAAAGGATAGGAAAGAAGATAGAAAGAAAGATAAAAGAAAGAACGAAAAGAAAAGAAATAGAAATGAGCAGACTGATAAAATTAGATAGATAGATAGATAGATAGAGATAGATAGATAGATAGATAGATAGATAGATAGATAGAGATAGATAGATAGATAGAAACCAAGAAAGGAAGTAATAAAATGAAAAGACTGAAAAAATGAACAGACTGAAAAAAGGAAAGAAAAAAAATAAAATGAGCAGACTGAAAAAGAGATAGAGAGATAGATAGATAGATAGAAAACCTAAGAAAGAAAAATAAATGAAACTGAAAAAGGGAAAGAATGAAAAAAGGACTGAAAAAGAGATGGAGAGATGCTAAGAATGAAAAAAGAAAGAAAATTGAAAAGGACTGAAAAAAGAGATGATGAAAGATAGATAGATAGATAGATAGATAGATAGATAGAGAGAGAGAGATAGAGATAGAGATAGAGGTTGCTTATGTAACCAAAATTTGAATTGTCATTATTATTAGAGATTACCTTGACAACATTGCTTTATTGAAGTTTTCATGCCGTTTACTTATTATCTATTTATTTATTTTCTATCCTTGCTCGTGTTTTTTTTTTTTTTTTTTAGTTTTAGCATTGAGTTTTACGTGCTTTTTTGCCAGTAGCAGTGTTGTATCTATGTATAAGGTTTCTTATCATTTGTTAGCCTCGTTTATGCTTATTCTACCCTCATTGTTTCTGTGCGTCAGTTTAATGCTGTTCCTTTTATTTGTATTGCTGTTAAATTTAGTTTGTTTATCTATGAGACGGTTAAGGAAATTATTGTGAATTAATGTTTGTTTTATATTTTTGAGTTCGTTATAAAATACTGAGTGTTTAGAAGATATTAGGTTGGTTCTATTAAAATATTTATGATGGCTACTTTGTATCTGTATAGACATTCATTATTGCAGTTAAGTAGGCACGGATGTGAATTGGTTACTCTGATATCGGTGCAGCTTTTAAAGTTGTCATTAACTGAATTGATTAGTACGGCTATAAAAAGAAGTTAAGATTCTCAGATTCTTAACTTTGTTTGTATTTTTGGTTTATATAAATATATAATCAATATAACGGGGGCAAACTTCTGTTGGTTTAATTTATTTTAATTTCGTTTTCTAAGATTGAAATAATCAATTCTGATAGCGTTGGTGCGAGTGGTGAACCCATAGTGACGCCATCAATTTGCATGGACATATTTCTTAAGTGATTGTAAAAGGGAACTTGTGTAGTACTGGTTAATAGCAGTTACTTATATACACTGACAGGTACGTAGGTGAATAAATTTCTAGTGTCCTTTTATTATGTCTCTCCAGGGCATAGGCGATCATTGTTCTTCATAGCTTCCTTTATTATTTTAGAATTGCCATGTTTTTCTTTTGTTCTTGTTTTCTTTGCTGGTGGGGGGGATAAGAGACTGTTGCCTTATACACGAATTCATATTTAGAGTTTTGCTTCTCTTACATTGGTTACCACTCAGTGCTGCATATTTCTTACACCATGTAAAATAAATATAAAAAGGAGTGATAGGTCGTTCACGTAACATAGGTGTTATCATAGCGTAAAATGGCACTGGCGTGCCGAATTCAAATTTCAACAGAGGCCGTTGCATTCGCTTTCACACAAATACTGAAGTAGGATTACTATATATATATATATATATATATATATATATATTGGACGATTGGGACATCGGGTAGAAGCTCATAGTTTG
The DNA here is from genome assembly GCA_903632075.3 of Acanthosepion pharaonis. Lineage (NCBI taxonomy): Eukaryota > Metazoa > Mollusca > Cephalopoda > Sepiida > Sepiidae > Acanthosepion > Acanthosepion pharaonis. The sequence continues at coordinate 540,795 of CAHIKZ030005396.1, forward strand.
GAAATTCTATATTGTTTGTTTTCAGTGGTCACGAATTCATTTTTAAGTAGGATGCGTGGTGGGTGAGATTTCGTCTGAATTACGCAAAAATGAAAATAACACTGATATCTCACAGATATATTTGCCAAAATTACATAAAAACAACTTGAAATACTAGAGAGTAAATTTATTCAATAAAATCGCCATTGGCTTCAACCACAGCCTCCAGACAACTTCGGAGCCTCCTGCATCTCTTCTGGACGGTCTCCTTGTTTAATTTGTTGAATGTTGCCATAATCCTTGCCTTCTGTTCATCTTTGGTGCTACAAAGTGTTTTGTTGGTCTCTCATTAAGCTGCGCCCCACACCTACTAATCAAGGGGGTTGCAGTCTGTGGAGATGTAAGGGGTGATGTGGTCGCAGAAATTCTCTGACAGCCATGACTGGGTTCTCCTGCTTATGTGGCATGGTGCAGAGTCCTGTTACCAGACGTAGGATATTTCATTAACGACGCTCTTGATCCAGGGCAGCACTAAAGGCACTTGATGTAAGCCACCTTGTTTGAGTCTGAGGCCTTCATCAACAGATTCGGGATACTTGATTAATTTTTTTTTTGGGGGGGGGATAGATGGGAAATATATTGATACGAATGAGTTCTTTTATGATTCATCCAAATAAGGTGTTGTATACTAAACTAAAAAATATTAAGCAGGCTCTCATTAATAATGACTTCCCAAACCACATTGTAAACGAAGAAATAAGGCGATTTATCAAAGACTTCAACACAGGTCAAATAGAAATGGTAATTCATCAAAGGACCCTAAATATATCAAAGTCTTATATTTCAAACTAGATGCATCTCATTTTAAATTAAATGCATGCTAACTACAAACAGGATGAGAAAATCATTAAAAAAAAAAACCTCATTAGTACCAATATACATTCCATGGACCACAATAAAAAATAAAATTAATCAAATATTATACAAAATACAATACAACAAATTTAATTATTCGCAATAACTCCTCTTCACCAACTGATGTATTACGTAAAACTAACATTATATATCAATTCAAATATTTCTTGTGAGAATGTATCTCCGAAAAAAAAACAAAAAACAAATATATATGATGGATATACGGCAAATACATTATCAAGACGTCTTACTCTACATATGTCTGGCCATTCGTCCATTGTGAGATATTTACAGCAACATTCCTGTCCACATTCACAGTATAGAAAATAATGATTGATAGCACGAGAATCCTACACCAAGAAAATAACAAATTAAAACTACAGATCCTCGAAGCAATCTACATAAAAAATTGAAGCCGACACTGAATCAGTTACGAATACAGTAATAATGTTTTAGAATATCTATAAAAAGAACAGTTTTCACGCTTTAATTCACGCTTGACCATGATATTCTAATATAAAAGAAAAAAATCCATAATGGAAATCTTTTACTTTCAAATGAACACTAAAGCATAACTGTTAGCTGTTGCATTTAAACGCAAAAAGAAAAAAAATCAGTAATCATTTGCACACCTGATGATGATGACCTCAGAAAGAGATGGAAAGTACTTGTGAAATAAAACTGATTTTCACTCTTGCAGTGCATTTCTTGTCTCATTTGATTGTAATATGCGGAAAAAATATTCGTGAATATGAAAGGATTATGCTAAAAATAATGCTTGCAATTTATTTAATCAGACATGCCTAATACATATATAAGTGTGCGTGTGTGTGTATGTTTGTGTGTGTGTGTACGTTCGTACATAGGTGTGTGAAAGAGACCATTTATGTTCAAATGATGCTTGTCAACCAGAAAATCGGTCCCAACAGTAACGAAATTAGAAAAAAGATTCATAAAGCAGTACTTTCCTTGTTATCTTATATATATATATATATATATATATATATATATTCAGTCCTATGGATATGAGTGTGTGACCCGGGTTTCACGCTTTTGTTTAACTGATGATCGCAAAAGCGTGACACCCATACGACTGAATATGTTACCTCAATCACTGATATTGAGCACTCTTCAATAAGTACAGCGCATACAAAATAAGATAGATAGATAGATAGATAGATAGATAGATAGATATGAAAAGACTGAGATAGATAGATAAATCCAAATTTAAAAAGATAATAATCCCTTACTATAAAGGTAATTTACATTAACCAGAAAAGAAAGGCTTAGACAGAAGCGTCTATCTTTTTAAATTTGGATTTTTTAATGTAACTATAACAACAAAAACATTTCGATTTCATTTTGCCTTGAAAAGTCGGAAGACGAAACGCGTCGGCAAATGTAAGATTTTTTTCCAATTGTCATTTGATACCAATCTGTCTTGTCCACAGAATTCATCTGGGAATTTTAACACACACACACACACACACACACACACACACATATATATATATATATATATATATATATATATATATATATATATATAAGATAAGAAATAAAAATAAAAAACAAAAATGAAAAATAAAATAAATAATGACAAGCAAAAATAATTTAACCCAAATAAATAAACGACTTATAGACTACCCACAATGCACCACTGACCCGTATATATAAATAGCCGGAAAAAATAACAGAATTTGTGGCCTGACGATTGCGTGTAGCATGAAACAAACTTCAATGTTCACTTTTATATTTACACACGCTCTATCTCTGATATTGAGCACTTTATCCTATAAATATAGCACACCTTAAGAGTATATTTCTTCATATATATATATATATATATATATATATATATATATATATTCTTGGCTTCGATTTGCGAACGAAGATTTATGAAGTGGGTTGTCCACGTCGACTGCAGGCACGCTGATGGCCGACCAGACAGAGACGGGGCGGGCAAATCAGGCCGCAACGAGTGCAATTAAAGGTCTGGTCTGGTATAGTTGCTGAGGATTTTCTTCTTCAGATTTGCCCTGCAAAAGTCCTCAAAGATGGAGACAGCCTGGTGGACGGTGCGGCGTTAGGCTTGACGGTCAGCAGCAAGTGTCGACCACTGGCGATGGTCAGTGTGGCAAGTACCGACGGACTTCTTGAGGGAGTCCTTATAAGGCTTCCTTGGTGCCCCCTATCACGGTGGTCAGTAGAGAGTACGCCATATATATTTATATATATATATATATATATAGTGTCATCCACAGACAGACTGTTTATCATCAGTGTGGATATACGCCCAGTTGCGTCTAGCTAAGATCGAAATTTGAATTTGTTTATGTTTAAACACGCAGTGACTGAGAGAACTCGATTCGCTTTATCGAAGAATCTTGCATTTTTAGCAGTAATAGTCACTGTTTACAAACACACACTTCCTCCCTAGAGAGCTCAACCAAAATAAATTTTTCAGGAGCATATGCATTGTCATCAATAGACAGACTGTTTTGCTGTATCACAGCTCATCAGTGTGAATATACGTCCGGTTGCCTGGATCGAAACCCGGTTGAATTGACGTCAGTCGGAGATTCAAGTCGAAATATATATATATTTAAGTTCTACTTCTTGAAAATAAAAACGAAAATGATAAAGAATTTCGGATCAACAATCTAACAGTATTTTCCTATATATATATATATATATATATATATATATATATATATATATATATATATATATATATATGTGTGTGTGTGTGTCACAAACACAATGATATTTATTGAAGTGAACTAAAACTTTAGAAAAATGATAGACTTCAGAAATGGTCAGCAAAATGGTCTTCCTGGCTATCACTCTACAACAGACATTCTTTTTATAGATACACATATTTAAGTAAATGCTCTTTTTATAATAAACAGTATTAACGACATTTACCGTCCTGAGTGTCCGAGAAATTTTTCCTTTAATATTTGTATCTATAAAAAGAATGTATAACCATAAAATGTCTTAAAATAATTGTCGGACTATGTCCATTTCATAATGTGTGACTTCATATATATATATATATATGTGTGTGTGTGTGTGTATGCATGTATATATATGGAACTGCTGAAAAGTTCTTAGCCGAAGCAAAAAGGGACTACCCTACTCCAAATTCTGATTGTAGCAAATGGGTCGTATCAAGAGCTTTTCATCAATCCCTCGTATTGATGTAAGACGATTGATCAAGCACTACGTTTACGCACTTTATTTCATTTTTTTTTGTGTGTGTGTATTCGTATGAGTGTTTTCTTTTCTTGACACAAAGTGTGTAAAAATTGCACAAATGTTCTCCATATGTGTGCGCTTTCGGCTATTCATTATCGAGAATGATTTTTATTTTTCATTTTTAACTGAATATATGGATTTTTTTATGCAGATATCTAAACTTATAGGAATGTATTATTTTCTATACACGGTCAGCATATTGTGGTTGATGTTATTGAGTGTTAGATTTTGTTTTTTTTATTATTAATGCTTCCATCATTTTTGTTTTCTTTTTACATGTGGATGAGGCTATTACACTTGTATTTTCTGTAAATATGTTGCGGTTGTAGTTTCCTAGGTTTACACACTTTATGTTCAGAAAAGAAAAGACATATACGAACACAAGGAAAATAAAATAAAAAGCTTAATTGCATAACCTTGTCAGTCGCCTTTAATGAAACATGTATAATAGAGGGATTGCTGCCCAAATACACATTTTTTAATTTATTAAAGTTCTGGTTTATTATCAGATCTTCTGGCTGAATTTGTATCATTTCATAAAATGTAGTTGTTCTGATGAGACAGGTGTATATATATATATATATATATATATATATATATATATATATATATATATATATATATATATATATATATATTCATATCTGATTGAAATATATTTATAACTGATTATTCCATATTATAATTATATTTATATATATATATATATATATATATATATATATATATATATATATATACATGCCTCAACTGTGTAGCCTTTGTAATCTCTCAAATCAGTATTCATGAAGCATAATAGATTATGTACATGTTCTTGTACTATCATATTATATTAAAACACAGACAAATATATATATATATATATATATATATATATATACGTGTGTGTGTAGTGTGTATGTGTGTGTGTGCGCGTACACAAACTATGACCTTGTTCTATTTAGTGATAAAATCATTTTCTTTTCCTTTTTAGCTTCTTTCCAATTCTTTATGGAATAAAGGAGAGTCGGATAAGCAATGATTTTTTCCTCCTGGTTTATTTTGTATTTGTTTTTTTTTTACTATATTACAAAGTAAACAAAAACATAATATAGGTATACATATATAAAACATAATATAGATATTTACTTCTGAGTAAACAGATATATCCAGCTTTGTGATAGGTCGATTTCTAGGAATGATTTACTGAATTGTATTTCATATGCGTATAACCACACACGAACGCAAAGCACACACAGGATGACCAGCAATCTCTCCAATTCAGATAGCAAAAACGCACAAGCATAAATACAGACCCGTGTGCATGAATGAGATTTCTTCATCGTTGTTTGACAGTAAACTTGATCATCACACGTTTTCACTGTACTACAACCTTGTTCTAACCAATGCAAAGTGTTTTAAATATTGTAATAATACTTAGAGACTACACAAAGGATCAGTTAATGATCTTATGTTACAGAGGTATGATAATACAAGACAACTCACTGTATGGTGTTTACACACTAAGGCGGCTTGGAAGCCAAACGAGAAACAAACGATAATATTAAAAAAAAAAAAAAGAATAAAAAACAATGAACGAGATGGAAAATTCTACCAACCTGATATTATAAATAATTATAGTAGTAAATATATCGACATCGAACGGTTAGAACTTTCGTTTCCAACTATGGAACCTGGGTTCGAATCTCACTATGGTCGATTTGTGAGGAAGCTTATTTCTTGATGCTATCGAAATTTGGAAAGTGCCTGAAAAGCATACCACGGTTTGACCAAATCATTTGGGAGAAAATTTGGTAGACGGAACTAACTGAGAGCCGTCGAGGGCTGTGCTATCGCAAACTCACAAGCCATTGTAACCGAGGGTTTCAGCGCACTGTCCTTATTCAGACTGTTGATCCTGCAAGTTGAATGTGGTCTCTCCCAGAAACTACAACTAATGTCGGCTCAGCATTGTTTTAATATAAATCACATGTGGACTCTATAGGTGTTAACAATATATGTGTTATATATATGTTAACAATATAATATATATGTTAACAATGTGTGTGTGTGTGTGTGTGTGTGTGTGTGTGTGTGTGTGTGTGTGTGTGTGTGTGCAAGCGCGCGGGGGTGTGTGTGTGTATGTGTTTTACTCGTCATGTGTTTCGTTCTTCAGGATTTCATCAAATGTCAACAAAATTAGTCCGATTAAGATAGAAAAATATATATCGTTATCTCATATATATATATATATATATATATATATATATATATATATATATATATATATATATATATAAAAAAAAAAAACAGACCACTTTTAAGGCTCTATTATAATAATTTATTTCAGCAGAGCCCTTTTAAAGGACGCCGGATCATCAGATAGCACTTCCAAAAAGATGAAACGAAAAAAATGAATATATATATATATATATATATATATATATATATATATATATATATATAGGAGCATATCTTCATTCAAGGAAGTTTCATTGAATAATATCGACATATTATGTACTTATTTTTATAATAACCTTTCTAGTTCTCTAATTAGCTTTTGATTTTAAGTTGAAATTCATCAAAAGTACTACGGCGCCTTTGCTTAATGAATTTCAATTTAACATCATGAAGCTAATTAAAGAACTAGAAAGTATCATTGTAAAAAATAAATAGACATAATACATCTATATTATTCAATGAAACATTCTATATATATATATATATATATATATATATATATATATATATATATATATATATATATATATAATAATAATAATAATAAATCCTAAAGAGTCAGGATCTTCAGGGTAAGCCAGTCTCAATTAATCTCGATTATTACCAAATTTATTTCCAAATTATGAAAATAGTTATCGCCGAAAACAATCGCAGTAATGAGAACTTAGGAATCGAAAATTTCTGTAACATGAGATATTGAAAATTAGAGAGTTGTGTCCCTTTAATTGAAAAATTGTGACACAGTGATACAGTGACACACTGACATTCGCATTTATTATATAGATGTCAATAGGTTAAAGCGGGGCAAAAAGTAACACCTATTTCGAAATTACCATGCCGACCATATAATTACAGACAGACACGGTTATTTAAGCTGTACGTACATTAGAGTTAGGTGAACATTATGATGAGGAGCTATTCTGGATGTCATTTCAATTTAAGAACTTAACATGAAAAAATGAAAATTGTAAAATGTTACTTTTTACCCAACCGGTGGGGCAAAAAAGTAACATACAAGGTAAGATGGTAGGGGTAAATTGTAACAACTAAAATTAGAACAATGAAACCGCTTTGTTACCTGATTTACGCTTCAAATCCAATTTTATTTAACATAAAAAAACATAAAAGGATCATTAGTTTGAAACTGTAATATACAATATACGAAAATAAGTGAAATTCTTCTACTTAGAAGTGTCGATTTGGGATATTCTACTCTCCTTGTTTGTTTCTCGTTAATATTCAAGCAATAAGGCGAGAAAAGGACAGTAACACAAGAGTCCATTTCACCCTGTGTTACATTGTGCCCCGGTTTACCCTACATAACACTGAGCCTAATGAGCCACATAAGAAACCTTATCATCCGAATTCTGATGAATAGAACGTGTAGCAGATCCGAAATAGGACAAGAACGGTGCAGTTTCGTTAAAAACAGTGAAACAAGGAATGCAATTATTATTCTGATCATAAATATTGCATTCCTTCATTGTCTGTCTATCCTCATCTTTTTCGCCATATTTATCACAACGTTTCGGTTGTTGTACGCTCCGGCCTTCTTCTTGAGGACAGTAGTCCGAATAATGTAAATAATGTACATAATAGCTCATCTCAGAAATATAGACAGACTCTGAAGGAATGCAATATTTATGATCAGAATATGAGAAAGAGCAATACAAGTGCAAAAGATGTTTTATAAATTATGCAAAAGAATTTAATAAATTACGTCTCAAAGAACTGTTTGAACTGCTAGGTAAGCTTGATTTGTCTTGGAATGGATACACAAACATAGAAAGAGCTGTAAGACAAGGATATCTCTCCTCCCCGGATTTATTTCACCTTTAAAGTGAGGCGATACTCAGAGAATTTGAAGTCCTACAGTTATCGGCATTTACAATATTAAATATTCAGGCGATATAGTATTGATAGCTGTCACAGAAAGGAAGTTGTAGTAATTCCTACAGAAGACAGAATGTATAGTTTTCAGCAAAAGTGACAGCCCAAGATACGAATTGGAGACGCCAAAATAATGAAAATGAATGTGGGACAATCTCCTCACTGATGAAGAACAGACTTGAAGCAACAGAAATGTTGTTCTACAGAAAGATACTGAGGATTTAAACTTACGATTAACATCAGGAACAGGCAGTTGAAATTTCTGGGGCGTGTAATGAGGAAGGAGGGCTTGGAAAACCTGATACTCACAAGATAGATTGATAGAAAGAGAGATAGAGGAAAACAGCGTAAAACATACTTGATGGGCACGAGTAAATTGATGGCGGAACAGGGTTTAGGGGAAATAACAAAAAGACAAAATTTATTAAGAGCTACAAGGGACCGAAAGTTGGTGGGGGTCATGTTCACCTGTGCCCCGAGAGGACACAGCACATAAAGAAGAAGAAGAAGAAGAAGAAGAAGAAGAAGAAGAAGAAGAAGAAGAAATGATGAATATTGCACTGAAATAGTTGTAATTCAATTGTATTAGATTTTAAAATGCTGTAAATATAGAATTATTCTTATAAACAAATAATTTAATATTTTATTTATAATACTGTTTCAGAGACTCCGGTGTAGAGAAGTTCTCCATATTCTGTTACTACCCACAATTCCCTGACTGATTTTACTCATGTTATCGTCCGGAATGTTTCCATACTTCATTGATTTTTCCACATACTTTCAATATTTTTGCAATGCTTTTTGGAAAAATTCCAAGCGCTCCAGTAATTATAGATTCAAGTGTCCCCTTCATATTCGACAATTTTGTTTTTGTTTCCGTTTTCTGACAAGGTCTACATATTTTTTCCCGCCTTTTCCTCTGTCGTCTGCTGGCACGGTGACATCTACTAATGTCTTCGCTTTTGTTTATGTTGATTACGTCTGGTTTCGTGGGCTCGATGGATACATCTGTTTGAAATTAAAAATCCCTTAGAGTTTTATATTTTTTTTTTGTTGGCTTCTGATTTATGGTTGTGTGATTTCAGTATCATATCTAAGATGTTTGCACAATTCCTAGCTAATTTCTGATCCTACCCAGTCTTATATATTTTTTTATATATATTTCTAAGTTAGATGCTTTCCAACGGTGAAACAAAGTATTTAAAAAAATGTAAATCTTTATAAAAGGTCTTCAACTTTTTTGTTTTTTATTCCATAGCTCTTAATTCTTAATTTGCTTAGCTTAGGAAGGGCCCAGAATATCATACTATGAATGCCGTATATATTATTACCATTCCATGCTGTTGGTTCACTAAATAAACGTTGGGCGGCTTTACGATAATGTAGCCCTCGAATCAGATACCTATCCAATAATCTATATGATGTGGGACCAAAGTCGGGACCACAGAAGGAAAACACGGATTAGATGTAAGAAAGATATATTAACAACATGTTACAGAGATAGTGTAAGCGGAGCTTACTATATGTTAGTGTCCAATACTGGTAGTCGTACGCGGCTGTCACTGTCTCTCTGTGTCTCTCTCTAGAGTGTTGTGTCGCATACTTAATATAGACCTGGAAGAGTCTATTGTGTAGGTAGTTTCGGTCTCACAATACCCCCCTTCCAAGAGTTTTCTTTTTGAAAAGGAGAGAAAAAAAATAAAACTGTTAATACTTTTTCCTCTTGGGATTTACGTCGAGCGGTTGAGTAAATTTCTTTTTCTTCCTGAGCGTCGTACTTCAGGAGAGACTTGGGACATGTCGAGATCGAACTAGAGATCTTGATGCGTGAGCCACAGCTTTTCGCGAACCATCTGGCAGTTTATGCAGAATGCAAGCACCAATGCCGTACGAGCTTGCATCACTTGCGACTATGATGTCAAGACTAGGGTCGTAATGGGTGAGGGAGAGGTCTGAAGTAAGAGTTTTCTTGATCTTCTCGAATGCGTCTTGGCATTCTGGGGTCCATGACCATGGTTTATCCTTTTTTAAGAGTTGGTTGAGAGGCCCTCTCAAATTTTGCATGTTCTTAATGAATCCTTGGTAAAAGTTAGCTTGGCCGCGGAAGCTTTGTAACGCTTGAACGTTATTTGGGACCGGCATGTTTCTGATCGCGTTGAGCTCGTATTTGATTGGACTTTTTTTTTTTACGTAAACCGTAGGTGCTGCCCACTCGCTGAAATCTGTTTTTGACAGAATACCTGCTTGTTCGAGTCTATCTAACTCTTAGTTGATTTGCTCTAGAGCAGCGAAAGGGACATTCCGTTTCTTTTTGAATACCGGTTGTGCACCGTCCTTCACCTTGAACTTAGCTTTCATTTTAGCACATTTCCCAAGGCCGCCAGAAAAAACCTGGGGAAATTGTTGTTTGAGTTCCATTTTTAGATTTACCAAATTGGACGTTGTACTTTGTATCTTGCGACAAAATGTACTCATTGGGCAATCCCAAAGATTGAATTTTTCTATCCAATCTGTTCCAAATAAGTTATCTGATGTTTTCAATACGTAGGCTTTGAGCTTTTTGGTAACTCCATTTAGTGTTACTGTAAGTATTACCTCGCCTAAAATGTTAATCTTTTCGCCAGTTACGGATTTTGCTGTTTTATCCGTTTTTAATAAGGTCGGCTTGTTCAATTTTCGCCAAGTACGCCAGTTAATGGTTGAAAGATCGGAAGCCGAGTCAAGCTGGAATTTAATGGACTTATTGAAAATATCCACAGTTACATATTTCCTTAAATTCCCATCGGCAATATCGTCAGATTAAGCTTGCATAATTTCATTTTGGGGTTTACTCGTTCTGTTGGCGTACCAGCACGAAGTTAAAGTATGCCCACTTTTATTGCAATTTTTGCAATATTTTTTTGTTCTTAACTGGACAGAATTTCATCCAATGCCATTTACCACAATGGTAACATGGTCCGGGCGGTTTTCTTAACCTATTTGGGATTCGGTTACTGCGTAATTTAGGACATGAGATTTGCCTTTTGTCTTTTTGAGGGGAATAGGAGGTAGACTTGCTTCTGATTTTATTTATCTGAGCCACCCCTGATTCCTCGATAGTGTTTGAGTCACACTTTACAGATATTACTCTTTGACAGTCCTCTGCCATTTTTTGGAGAGTCAATCATTGTTCGTTCTCAAGCTTGGTCAGTACCCGTCGTCTGACTTCGGCGTATTCTGCTGATACTAGACCGTGTGCGAAAATCAAGCACTTGAAATCATCGGCAGTCAGTTCGGCTATTTTAAAATCATTACAGAGCTTGTTTACCGATGCTGCAAACGTTAGAAAATCTTGCTGGTTGTCTTTGACTGTGTTCAGACATTTCCAACGTTTGTGGAACAAGGTTGTGTTAGGCCCAAATAGTTCCAATAGGAGCTTAATAGTCTCTGAAAAATTCAAGTCAGTGGTTTTCTTGGGTAGTATGAAGTCTACGAACCTACTATGTTCTGTAGTTCCCAGTTTTCTCAATATTAGACGTACCTTTTTTTTACTGGGCCATTGTTCACAGTCTATGTTGAAAATATCTTCGTAGCGCCTGTAAAAAGCCTCGAACGTTTTGTCGTTCTCTGCTACGTATTCAAAGGTTTCCATTGAATTGTAGATTGTGCTCTGGGAGAATATTGTTTTTTCAGAGTTTGAGCCTTTTAATGCATTTACGAGTAATTCTTTAAGTTGTTTCTGTTGTAGTTCAGCATTCTGAAGCGTAATTTGTTGAAATTGTATTTGTTGTTTATGTAATTCAAAAAATAGTTGTTGTTGCCTTTCTTCTGATTTTTGTTGCTGATCGAAATTTGCTTTTAGCATTTGGGCAATTACTTTTTGAAAACCTTCCATATTTAGACAAACAAAAATGACAGCGATTTTTTGTTGTTTTGAAACCCGTGTACCAAGGGGAGGTACACAAAAAATCTTGATAGGTTTTTTTTCCTTTACAAAAAAAATATGGACAAACAATTAGTTAAACTAAACTAATGTGTTTAGCTTTTTTGCAATTCCGTGGTTCCGTTAATTTTAACGTAATTGTATCAATTTTCACCACACTTATGTATTTTTTTAATTTTTTTAGGAGGTACAAAAAAGAGAAAACTCACCTCAGTGAATTTGAGGGGAGAATAATCTTATGCACAAGTTCAACTCAGTTACCTAAAAAGAAATTTTAGATAGTTTTTTTCGAAAACTTGAGTACCATGGTAGTACTTCGACTCTTGTGTTGTCAGTTTGTTTTATGAACAAACTGTTTTTTTTTTCTTTTTTGTGCGTGGGTTTGTAAGAAATTGTTCTCGTAATGTTATTTGGACAGACTTTAATATTCGGTAGATGTCGAATCGCTAGTTCGTCAATGCTGTTTGGTATCGGAATATATTTTTTTTATATATATGTAGACGCTGGGTGTTGCGTTTAAATCGCTAATATAGTAATACCAGCTTAATTTCTCGTTCAACACTGCTGTGGGAACGCGTGGAGTTTCTGTGTATTTTTCGAGTACTCTGTCGCTATTGATATGGTGAGAACGAAATTCTCGAATCTTCCTGTCGCCACTGATGTGGGGCTGGCAAGGTATTGCGGTTTTCGACGTGAATGCGTTTCTCGAATTCTTTGTCGACACAGATGTGGAACTGGTAAGGTATTGATGTTCCGGCGTGAATGCGTTTCTCGAATTCTCGTCGCCACTGATGTGGGGCCAAAGTCGGGACCACAGAAGGAAAACACGTAACATGGATTAGATGTAAGAAAGATATATTAACAACAGGTTACAGAGATAGTGTAAGCGGAGCTTACTATATGTTAGTGTCCAGTACTGGTAGTCATACGCGGCTCTCACTGTCTCTCTGTGTCTCTGTGTCTAGAGTGTTGTGTCGCATACTTAATATAGACCTGGAAGAGTCTATTGTGTAGGTAGTTCCGGTCTCACAATACTATAACAAGAAAAAGAGACAACGGCATAGAAATTGGAAGAAAGTAAATTATGTTTTTTTTTTAAGGATGACAACAAATTATTAAAATGTTCTACATACTTTTTCTCCAACCCTGAAAAGTAAAACTAGTGGAAACTGCAAAGGGCCATTTCATTTCCCCAGTCAGAGACACTTCTCTCCAATATCTACAAAATCCCTCTCCCTCTGTCAAAACAGGTCTCTGTTGATAGGCTCTTAAGGGTCACATGAATGGCTAAGAACGACGAAATACTAATTAGAGAAGAAAAGGAAAGGCATTTCACCTATGCATTTGGATGTTTCAGTCATTTAGTACTGGGGACTGAGTGACCGCAAATAAATTCAAAGTCTCCTCAATAAAGAAAAAAAACGCCATAATCTGAAATCATTGAATTTCTGTCTTTCTGTCTTTCTTTTTTTCTTTCTTTCTTTCTTTCTTTCTTTCCATCTATCTATCTATCTGATCCTTCTCAAACGAACAGTCCTGACGACTTCTAAAATCCCCTCCAAAAGTATTGGAACTGGTATTTACATTTAGATATGTTAAATATCTTAGGACATACGACCTTTAGTTTGTCCCCACCCCCATTTTTCAAGTAACCAAAACTATTGGAACACGTGACTGACATGTGTTTTTTTGTAGCCCAGGTGTTGCATTTTAGCTTGATTGTTTGAACATTAAACAGCTCTGAATAACTACTTGTGCTTCACCTGTAAAGACTGTATTTCTTGTTAAAAAGGATAGACCATCATGAAGAGGAGAGAGCTTGTCTATGGGAGAAAAGTAAGATATTTTGAAGATGAGAAAAGGAGGAAAATCGATCAGAGCCATTGGACATAACCAACGCAACAATTTGTAATGTACTGAAGAAGAAAGAAACTACTGGTGGTCAAGAGCAACAGACATAGAGCAGGTCGGCCAAGGAAAACAACAGAAGTTGATGACAAAAACAGTGGGAGAGCTGTGAGGAAAAACTAAAAAACCACAGTCAGTGACATCACCAACAACGTCCACGGTGCAGGGGTGTAGGTTTCAAAATCCACCGCTCGAAAAAGGCTTTGCGAGCGTAAATCTAGAGGCCATACCACAAGATGCAAACCTCTCATCAGCAGTAATAATCGGAGGGTCAGATTGTAATTTGCATAAAACTACACAGATGAGCGAAAAAAGTTATGGAAGAAAGTTTTATGAACTGATGAGACCAAGATTGATCTCTACCAAAGTGATGGAAATGCCAACGTGTGGGGAAAGAAAGGATCTGCTTATAATCCAAAGCATAAAGCTAATCTGTAAATCATGGTGGAGGCAGTGTCTTGGCTTGGGCTCGCATGGCTGCTTCTGGAACAGGCTCATTCATATTTATTGATGATGTAACTCATAATGGTAGTAGCAGAATGAATTCATGAGGTCTACAGAAACATTTTGTCTTCCAATTTACAGAGAAATGCATCCAAAATAATCAGGAGGAAGTTTGTTATGCAGTAGTCAATGACCCAAAACATATTGCCAACACAACAAAGTGGGGAAGTGAACAGTTTTATTCTGCCCAAGTTAATCACCGGGACTTAATCAAACAGAGCATGAATACATAGAAAAGGTCGGGCAAATAAGACAACAGCAGTTGGTGATAGAAACATTGTAAGAGCCTTGAGTAGAACCCCCAAAACAGTCGTTGACATCACCAGAGTGCAAGGGTGAATGTTTCACAATGCACTGTACAAAGAAGACTTTGAGAGCAGAAATATAGATGCCATACCATAATATGCAAACACTCATAGGCAGTAAAAATCGGAAGGTTGATTAGAATTTGCAGAGATGAGCCTCAAAAGATCTGGAAGAGTTTTATGAACTGATGAGACCAAGATTGATCTCTACCAAAGTGATGGAATTGCCAACGTGTGGGGAAAGAAAGGATCTGCTTATAATCCAAAGCATACAAGCTAATCTGTAAAGCATTGTAGAGCCAGTGTTTTGGCTCAGGCTTGCATAACTGCTCCTGGAACGGGCTCATTCATATTTATTGATGACGTAACTCATGATTGGTAGCAGCAGAATGAATTCAGAAGTCTTCAGAAACATTTTGTTTTCCAATTTATAGAGAAATACATCCACAATAATCGGGAGATAGTTTATCATGTTACAGGGGAAAAATGGCGACAGTTTTAAACTGACCAAGTTAATCACCGGTCTTTAAGCCAACGGCATGTATTTCAGAAACCTCCTAAAACAAAAAAAAAGAACTGAAAGAGGCTGTGTTAAATTCTGGAAAAGCATCTCAAATGAAGAATGCAACAGCTTGGTAATGCCAATAGGTTGCAGGGTTGATTCAGTTATTGCATGCAAGCGTTATGCAACCAAATGTTAAATGTTATTTACTTTAAGAATATCTTTCCCTTTACTAAAAATGGGGTGATCTGATACAAAAGTGCGTATGTCCAACATTTTCCTTCTATGCTAGCTGTTTAAGCAAAGAAATATGGCCTTCAAACCTCAAACTGTAGTAGTAGTAGTAGTAATTGTATCAATGATAAGCTTTTCTCTCTGTAATGATAATAATCATAATTTTATTAATTTGATCATCATTAAAAAAAACTTGGTTCCTGTTCTTTTTCTAAATTCATTCACTTTGATGTCTCCCTGCATATGTTGCCAATAGCCCCACTCAAACCCCTAACATGATCCTTTGTTTGTCATTGCAGTTCTTTCAAATCGAATTAAATCATTTAAAATTCATGTTGTGACTGAATACCACGACTGATATTGCAGGTTGCCTTCTCTTTCTTGGACAGGTCCAAAGGGAGTTTGAACCACGAATGAGCGGCCAACACTTAGCGTGTTTGCAGCGTGTTTGCAGCTATTGCACCTGACGATATTTAGTCACCCCCCCACGAGGGTGTCATGTGGCACAAGGCCTTTTTAACGTGGGCATTCCCGAGCCATTAGGCTCGGCCAAAAAATAGCTCATTTGAACCCGTATGAACGGGTTCAGGGCCGGTTTTACCTCCCCGAAGGAGACTCCGCCCTTCGGCGTACCCTCCTTCGGGTTCCTTCCCGCCTGAAGGCAGAGAATTCGATCGATCATTCTGTTCAAAAGTGAACTACTGACTGACGATATTCAGTCACCCCACCCCCACGAGGGTGTCATGTGGCACAAGGCCTTTTTAACGTGGACATTCCCGAGCCATTAGGCTCGGCCAAAAAATAGCCCATTTGAACCCGTATGACCTTCAATGCTCGAAATAATTATAAACGCCCAGTTGGTCCTCCATCCGTTTGTGTTCGTTATCAGCTATAAACGCCGTCATTTACTCGGTGTCACAGCTGATCTCCCGCATGCATTCAATATGCGAGATTGTTTGCTTCCTGCTCAGGTAGAGATAGGTCAAATGTAGCAATTCCTTGGCCTTCTATAGCTTGCACTCGTGTGTCCAGGTCAATTAATGTCTTACTGTAAATGGCATCATTAAACGTGACAATTTCCGTTGAGGTTTATCTTTGAAGCCTTCGGGAGATGACCCTCTGCCATGTTGGCTTTGTGGGTCACCCAAATCTTGAGAGGCTCGCCCAAGCCACATGCCATCAAACATGATAGAAAATATTAGGTTGGTGCAAAAATAATTTCGTTTTCTAACATATGTTACTATGTGAGAAAACGAAATTATTTTTGCACCAACCTAATAGCTGTCGTAGTTGACTTGGTGCTCTGCTGACTGCAGCCCCCTCCAGTGTCTGATCCCATCGTCCTCCAGTAGTCCATGTTTTGCATAGGCTTCTCTGTAGGTCGTACACACTTCTCCATTCTCCAGGTCTGTGAATGATCTAGGACTTCTGAAAATGTGCAGCAATAGACGCAGAAAAAAGCACTCTTGATGATTGGGTTGCACAGTATACACTCACCCCATGGTTCCGCTTCTGAAGACAAAATTTTCATCCCAGCCCTCAATTTGTGCTCTTTGCTTGCGCCTGCTACATCTATTCTGTGCCCGGGTGTAGTAAACTGGAACCTCAACGTACAGCGGTGTTCGGTCAAACAGGTCACTTTGGCATAATTTGAAGAAAGCTGTCAAAGTGGTTTCTGGTGTATTCACAACTACGTTTCGAGCAGTAGCTTCTGTGGAATATACACGATGACCATTATCATAATGAACAACTAGATTCATCACTGTTGGATGCCGCTAGTGGATTTCGAAGCCCAGGATGCGCCACATTGCCTCGGTAGAGGAAATATATCTGCCCAATTGATAGATTATATTAGGTTGGTGCAAAAATAATGACGTAATAATGTCGTTTTTTGACGTTAAAAAATACGTTAAAAAACGACATTATTACGTCATTATTTTTGCACCAACCTAATATAATGTATATTGGTATGACATACCTTTTTTACGGCAGAGGGGTGCTTGGAATTGTAGAATTTTTTTTTTATCTGCCGAATTCATTTAGAGTCTTTTTCTTTTCCTTTTTCTTTCCAAAACTTTTGTAAGTAATATCACAGTGAGTGATATTAATATCACATATCTAATATGTGATATTAATATCACATATTAATATCTTTGTAAGTGATACCTACTTATAAAAGTGATGGGAAAAAAAGACCCTAAACAAGGGTTATGGGAACTTACCCATAATAATAATGGACTATTCCTGACATTATAAATACTGCGCCTCTCAAGAGGTAGTGATTTTCTAAACACAGCTTAGATGTGGCACAAGGCCAAAAGTATGGGGCACCAGGTGAAGATCGAACTCACTAGTCAGTCGTAATTGGTCTAGCAAGACAAGCTTTCTAAGCATTACACCACGTCGAGGTACCCTAGCGATTTTCCAAGCATAGCTTAGATGTGGCACAAGGCCGAAAGTATGGGGCACTAACTTTTCAGTAGTAGCTGATCTAGCGAGACAAGCTTTCTAACCATTACACCACGCCGAGGTGCCCCGCGTTTATGATTCGAATTGATATCGTCTAATTAAACCGCCGTAATTAAAAGTAAAACTTAACGGTAAAGAGTACATGGCTCATGCCGATTAAGGACGTTTAAATTTTTAAGAAGGATGTTTATTTCCACAGCTAGATATTTTTACACAGACGGTATATAGCACGAAAGTGTCCTCCAAACAGGTTTTTATTCCACAGACAACAACCACGATATGCCGTTTTAAGGGTAGGTTTAAATATGAGCTTAGTAAAGTTTCTATTCGCAAATACGCTTAATCTAAATGTTATTTTATGTTTAAATGACCGAACAGATCAGCCAATTTCTTTGTGTTGGATAAATTTGAACCTGGTGAATTTAATGATGCACATGGCGAAAATTGAATTAATTTTTTTTTTTGCAATGTAAACAAATTAATTTTTTTACAATGTAAACACACCACAGAGATCGTATTTAAAGAAAGATTATGCTGAATTAATGTGTTAGATAAAGATTTTATTTAGAAAATAACCTGCGGTTGATTCGATGAGATATTGTCCACTAAAGTTTTGAAATTGAACAAAGATCCATATCTGTCTGGAATTTTAAGCTTTATAAGAGTTATAATTTCGTAACACACCTATCTTAATTTCTAAAATTTCTATCTCCATTGATTAAACAGTGATAAACACCGTTTCGCATAGACCCGGCAGTCAGCTGCGATCTGGGGCCCTAGTAGCGGTAGCATTATAGATTTTTATTGAAAAAAAAAGAATTAATCTATTAACAAACTCCATGTTAGTTTAACATGTATACAAAATCCGAATCAAGATTAACTGTTTAACTTGTCTGCCCCTATTTGGTGTTTTGTGGATATTGTATCCATTCCTGGCCCGAGAGTAAAACTAAATTTATTTACAGATAATTTTTTTTAAAATCATTTCACCACAGCAAGGCAATAATGCCACTAAGACGCAACGGGTTACTGGAAGTGGAAGAGAATGTAAAGATATTTTAGTGAGAGGAAGTGAAGAGAAGGACTATAACATGGCAGTATTTCGGAAGACAGAAGATGGGAAATGGAGTTGCGTTTACATTTTTGAAAAATCGGAAATGAGTTCCACTGGCGAGAAGTGTGAGAAAAGAAACTATTAAAAATTAGAACTATTTGAATTGAACATACGGTTGCATCTAGCGAGTTCTATAGTAAAAAGATGACACCTAGTTGCCAGTCTAGTAGCACGCTTAAATTCTTGCAGTCGAAGCAAGAAAGAGGAGTATTCATCGGAACAATTGTCATGAAAATATTTGTAGAATGAACAGAGGGAATCCACGTCACAGCGGTGGGAGAGTAACTGAAAAGTTAGTCAAGAATCTCGCGATATATAGTACGGACAACATAGCAGATGTGGCAGCAGTAGTTAATGTACAGGACGAATAGTAGATTTAGAAATATCCAAAATGGATTCCAACGAGAAAAAACTGTCTTGTTCGACTCAGTGAACCGACTTTTCTAGCAATGGATTTAGCAATTGATTCAATATAATTCCTCTACTTAATGTCAACCAAAAACGTGGGCCCAAGTAGACTCACAGAGTTGCTCTCCTGGAGGTTATCATTAGCGATTCTTATGGCAGATATAAATGGTTCTTTATGACGACTAAATGAAAACAGGCTTGTTTTGGAAGGGGTAAAAATTTACAGGCCATTCCTTGCCCCACCCTACCACTGATTGTAGATCTTTTACGAGAGCAGTTACCAGTTCTTTGTCGGGTCGGACTTGCTACCAAGACAGGTGTAAATGGTTTTGTCATCAGCATAAATAATTAGCTGGGAATTGATGACATCGAGAAGGTTGTTGATGAAAATGAGAAACAACGTAGGTCGAAAGAGAGATCCTGGATGACACTCGCATTAATGTAACATGAACTAGAAGCGTATCCATCCAAGACCTATATAAATATGATTTCACAAATCGATATATACATAAATATATTCTGTGTAAATTGCTCTCTCGAGTAGTTTGTAACACATTATTTATCACATCTCAGTTGCGTCTCTGTCTTTGGGTAGAGTGCGCGCAGGGACGGCTCCGTCAAAGGACAGTGTTGCAACTGAGGAAAATTATACTGAGAGGTGCTCAAACCTTGGGGAACAGCTGCCCGAGGCCGCGCACTCTGATTGCACCAAAGAGAGGTTGCGAGCAATTTTCGTTCCTAGCCCGGGTGTATGCGCTCGGGCTCCCCACATTAAACCAATCTTGTGTCACAACATGACCTAGTGTAGAGTGGAGGCTTGAGTAAATACAAATATATTCCGTCTGAAATTCTGGGATGAGGAGTTATCAATATTTATACTATTTATATTTTGACAATTTTGCTGTTACACGATTTGGGCAATTTTGCTGTTACACCCGGTATATTCATACAAGATTGTTTACGCATACATACCAGAAATATTTATAGATTTAAACCTATAGACATTTAATAGATAATGAGATTTTTTTATTAATCTATTTTAATCAGTTTAAACGGATTAGCCTTTCAAATAGCTGCAGTTCTTAATTATAATGAAGAAAATCAAATATACAGACATCACTTTACAGTTACGTCACATTTTTAAAAATTCATCGCTGCACACCTGCAGTAGGAATGAGTTAAATAAAAAAAGTTTGTTTCTTGTTTTCACTTTAATCATTTCTCTCAGTTTTTATTACATATTTTTATATATTTTTGGAAATACGCTTACGCGTGTCGAAGTCCTCGCAGTGTTTAGTATTGTCAAAGTTATCACTAACATTTTTGACGCGATTTACAAACTCTACGCTTCGTTCAGTTTCGCAAACCAATCGATGAAATTTGAATAAGCTGATTTGTTTAGCAAATCCCTGCTCCGCGGTTTAATAATTCCTGTAATTTCAATAAGTAGTAAACAATATTTTTTAAGAATTTTTCTTTTCCTTTTTAACAGCGAAGAATACCTTCTTAGAATTTCTTACTCTTGAGCATGCAACATACAACTGGCCATGCGTAAATATTTCTTCCTGGAGCCAATTTCCAAATTTTTGAAGCGTTTGGCCTTGTGATTTGTTTATACTTCTCGCAAATGCAGACCGAATTGGTTTCTTGCATATAAACTTAAAGAAAAAATAGGCAAAAAAAAAAGAATATTGTATTTCTATTAAATAACTATTTGTTATTTTAATTATTAAATTTCTTGTCTTGTATGTTAAATAATAAATCTTTTAATTTTTCCAAAGAAAATAATAAAAATTTATTGTACTAAGCTACGTACCCTAGTAAAACCAACTGTACTTTGTACCCACTTACCTGTTTGCACTCCTCCACAAAATTAGATTTCGATCAGTCAGTATATGACTATTTTAGAATGTGTGACGGACGGACTAACAGAAGTCACAGAATTTTATATATAGGAGATAGAAGTCTTACTGGAATATCAGAGAAAGGATCTGAATCGAAATACTTTTACGAGTACAAAGGAAACCGTTTATTTTCATCACTTAATGAAGATATGCAAATGAAAGCTTTATAAATTTTTAACAAAACACATTTCAAATACACTCATGGTAATGCTTTTAATATTATTTAAATTCTTGAATCATAGCAGCAGGCTAGCAACGTTTCGTTTGTGGGAAAAGGAAGTGTAAAGAAATTCAATCACCATTCGGGCTTTTCTTTGACAGTAGGTTCTTCGTGACCAAGAGGTTAAAGTATGTTAGATGTAATGATGATTTTCCTTAGGGGAACGGAATTTCGAATACTGCCGGAGTGTGCATATTTTTCTAATATGATTTCTCAAATATTCAGGCCGATAGACGGAAATAAATAAATATAATGTTTTATTTATCAATAAAAGCAGAGCGTCTACTCAAATATGGGTATCCATTAAAAATAGCGTTTTAGCAAAATAAATTAAAGTATGTCGGATTTAATTCATTTCCCCTGACAAGAGTCAGATCAGACCAAAAATGAAGGATGGCTGCCATATTGTGGCTGGTGCCGCCAAGTCCTCACTTTCCAGCCTTGAAAGAGTTCAAAAACAATTACGCAGCCCTGTAGTTGATGAATTATTTTACACTCCCTTTTCCCACAAACGAAACGTTGATAGCCTGCTGCTATGCTAATGCTGGTTCTATTGTACATGTTCCTACGAGCTACATTCCTTAGTTTCCCCAGTTCAGACCTTCACAGTTGGGACTCGTCATTTCACGTACGTGAAACCAACTCATCCTCATTCCCTTAGTATTTGTTTGATAATTAGGAAGTTCCATTTCTTTGTAGAACAAACTGTGGAGATGATGCTTCCCCGATCAATCTTAACCTCATGAAACATATAGAGTCAACCGTTAATTATCCTACTTATCTTCATAATATGTATCTATTTCTCCTTTCTTGTACGTCCTTGAATAACGATTGACCCCAGATTTGAAGGGGTTAAGATTTTTTTTTTACTGTTGTTTACCCAATACAGGGTCAAAGAGCCAATCAAAGAAAAGGATTACTGAATGATAATAGTTTAACATTGTAGTAGACGGGGAAGCATTCTCTTGGGAGTATGTTCCACAAAGTAGCGGTTCTTGCAAGGAAGCTGTCCGAATGGAACATTTTTCTTACCCGTGGAATACGAAGGAAATGAAAATAATTTGACCCTGTATACTTGATATGAACAGCTCAGACCTGTATATGGGAAGAAGCTTCGGGCGGGAGCCCACTACTTACCGAAGGGTTACTTTGGAAATGAGAGTAAACGTAGCAAGACGGGTCCTTGAGTTAAAGTCTGGACGATAGATTGATAATAGTTTTGCGATTTTACGACGTTACCGCTGTGGTAAGTAGGCTGTAGGGTAGGATAAATACATCGTTACCAAAAGATCGTTTAAGGTTAGCGAGACAAAGTCCTCAAGTTGCCCTAAGAATTGCATCGGAGTCGTCCAGAAATGTCAACGAAATTCAGTAAGATGTCTATTCTCTAATAATCAAATCAACTTTACGACACATTTTAAAACTTCGAACTCGCAAGCTGGCTATTAATTCGCTGCTTGAAGAACAATTCAAGCAAATGACCGCCGTTGATTTACATCGGTACAGAACAGACTACCGTTCAGCCTAACCTCGCAGGTATATGGTGCTATCAATCAAACTTAGCTATATACATATATTGTATAAAATTTGCTATATTTATGCGGGCAAAGCACTCAATATCAGAGATATAACATTTGTAGATACAGTGTAAATATAGGAATCAACAGAGCATGGTGACTCTGAGATTCATGCTTCAGTGAAAGGGCACATGGCCCAATGGATAAAAGCGTTGGTTGGTCGATCCGATAGTTATTTGACCCAAAGAGTTTCGAGTTCAATCTCTGGCCTCAGCGAAATGAACAAAAATTTGGACAGTTATCAAGCCGAAATAACTAAAACTGTCCAAAGGCATCGTGCGTGGAATTAGGACAATCTACCCCCGAGAACTAAATAAAGGGTTCGTTTCGAAATTCCAACAAATATCACCTGAAGAAAACCAGAGTGTACAACGGCCGAAACGTCGTGAATGTGACAATAAGAATAATGACAACAATGACAATGTAAATAGTTACAATACTACATCTCATATATATATATATATATATATATATATATATATATATATATAGAGAGAGAGAGAGAGAGAGATGATAGGATAAAGAACAAGTAGGAAACATATCTCAATCTAACATTTTTAAAATAAAATATAGACAGAATCTAACATTTTGTTGAGAATTCTGGACGACTCCGATGCAATTCTAAGAGTAACTTGAGGACTTTGTCTCGGTTACCTTAAACGATCTTTTCGTGACGATTCATTTCTTACCCTACAGTCGATTTATCACAGTCGTAAAATCTATCGTTCAGACTTTAACTCAAGGACCCGCTTTGCTACGTTCACCCCTATCACTCTCATTTCGAAGGTACCCCTTCGGTAAGTAATGGGCTCCAGTCCAAAGCTTCTTCCCAAGAATTGCTACTCAGTAGAGCGGCGGTCCTTAGTTCCACCAGTTCAGACCTTTAGAGCTAAGTCTAGTCATACCACGTTTACAGGGTCAAATCATTTTCATTTCCTTCGTATTCCACTGATATAGAAAAATTAAAGCTTAGTCAGAGACCAAGATAGAAATGATCAAAATGATAAAAAGCAAAGAGACGCAGATTAATGTTATGTTGTCTTTAGCTCTTTCTTATTGGTTAGTTAAGTGTCACGTGTAATGAAGCAACAGATATTATTCAAATATGTGTGAGAAACATTCTGGAATATAAAGCGTGTAAAAGTTAATAAGACGCAACAGGATGTTTTTAAAAAATTTGTTTTGGTTTTATTTTTCATTTAGCATATATCGTACGTACTTTGTATAATGTGTGTATTATTTTATGTATTTCTATCCGTATTATATATATATATATATATATATATATATATATATATATATGTGTGTGTGTGTGTGTGTGTGTGTGTGTGTGTGTGTGTGTGTGTGTATTTAGGCAGCAATCCTTCTTTCATGCACATTTCCTTGAATACGACAGACAAGTTGCTTTTATTTAGTTTTTTATACAATTTCTCATGCGATCTACTTATTTTTTTCTTTTCAGATGATAAATTATATAAAAACTGTCCGAATGTTCTTTTTATCCAAGCGCTTTCGGCTACACATTTAGCCATTTTCAATGATTGAATATTTTAACTGTTATATAAGAAATAGTTTGTTGTATGTATGTTTTATAAAATGTTTTCATTTTTTAAAAACACTGTCCAGATATGGTGTCCATGTTCAAAAAAATAATGGAAGCCTTATTAATAAAAACAAAAAAAAATCAACACTTAATAATATTAAATTTGTGCAGCAGTTTTGGGTCAATGACAACATTCCCCAGGTCCTACAACAAGCATATTCCCCATAGCTCTCTCATTGCGACATTTTTCTCTTCAAAAGTCAAACACCACTTGAAAGAAACAAGGTTTTAAGGCGTCGACGAAATCAGACAACGTAACGACGCAGCTGATCGCTATCTCCAACAAAGGAATTTCAGGAATGCATCACTCAATGGAAACGACTTTGGATAAAGTGTTTGGATTCAGAAGTGGACTATATTGAAGGAGATTAAATGCCGAATTGATATCTGTTGCAGTTTACTTTACTCAATACATTTCACCAGACATCCAAACAATTTTATGTTTTATATATATATATATATATATATATATATATATATAAGTAATGAAAATCTTGGTAATCCGTATGGATAATCTCTCTATATCACCTTACATAAGCTAAATACTGCCCTTCAAAAGTGTAAGTTTAAATTCATTTTTTTCATCCTTGGAAGTGAGGTCTGATGATCCAGAGAAAAAGAAACTCTCTGGTGAAATAAATTATAACAATGGAACCTTAACGTGGTCTGTTTTTCTTTAAATTATATATATATATATATATATATAAACCGTAAAACAAAGTGCATGAAAGGTGTGAGATAGTATGTATATGTATTAATATATATATGTAGAGATAGAGAGAGAGAGAGAGAGAGAAAGAAAGAGAGAGAGAGAGATGGAGGGAGACAGAGAATTACTATGTGTAAAAGATTGTCAATTAGCTGATTGATGTTACCTTCAGCATCCCAACAATGAAGAAGGGGATGCTGATAAGTTCTCGACATATCCAACTTTTCGAGGTCACAATGCCTTAAATATATATTTCTTATCATTTTCTTATTGACAGTTGAAATTTGCTTGGACACATAATGAGGAAAGAAGGCTTTTATTAATATTTACAAACGACAGGAAATTGTGGAGAGCCATGATCGTTCACGTCTTGATAGAACACGGTCCATAGAAGAATTGATAGAAGATTACACTTCAGCGAGATAAAGTCGTTATCAGTTGTGCAACCAATTACTTCTTTTGTAATTTTCAACGTTGTTTTACATTTTGAAAACCATGAAGGTATTTAAAAAATTCTCTTTATCTGTCAAATCAGCCTTACGGCCCATTTTCAAACTTTGAAATTCTCCAACATGTCTGTGAATTTGAAATTTCAAAATTTAGAAGACTTGATGAAAAAAATGGCTGCCATTTATTTGCAACTGCGTAGAAAGAACCGCATATAAATTTCTCCATCATTCCGGAAATATATATATATATATATATATATATATGTGTGTGTGTGTGTGTGTGTGTGTGAAAAATATATAGAAAATAGGAAAGAACTCGTTAGGTAAATAACCAAATTTCTTTAGTATTTTTGTTATTATTTTTTAAAAATAGTGCTCGATACAAAAGTAGAACATAAACATAATTATTTATTTAAAAATATGATTCCAACACGCTACATAAGAGTTCTCATGTTTCAAAAAGAGACGAAAACTTCAATATAATTATTCGAATTAAATTGAATTAAAGTACTAAGCTCTGTTCCATCTTCAAGCGAAATTTTTTTGGAATAACTTATTTCTGAAGTTTACGTGTTTTATAAGCGTATCCATTATTTAAATCAAAATTTACACATTATTAAGTTTCTAAATAATAAAAATCTATTAAACAATAGAAATGAGTTAACGGTTTTTTTCCGACATCATCAAATTTTTGCATTGAATAATTAGCATAAAAACAAACAATAAAATAATTTTAAAAATCCATAGTCCTAATAAATAGTTTAAATGCCCTACAAAAAAGATAACCCTTTATGAAGTCGTCAAAAAACAAATATTAGCGATTTACGACTGTTTTTATATACACAAAACCCTTTCAGAAAAAATAAAATAAAAAATAAATAAATCTCCATAGACACTTAACCAGACTAGACATTGTCATCTTCTGCTTTAAATTTAGACACCCCAACCTTACCCTGACTTGACATCTGTGAATGTAACAGATATTGATACAAATTATTAACACCTTACGCCCCTTTTTCTTTAAACAATTGCTCTAGCCGTTACCATAGAAATTTTGATTTCATGTTGGAATCATATTTTTAAATAAATAATTATATATATATATATATATATATATATATATATATATATATATTCAAGAAATATTTATTTTCTAATATATTCTTGATAAAATCCAAAGAAGACTTTGCAACATTATTGGTTCTGACCTGGCAGCTCGTCTTCACTCACTTTCCAACTCTGTAATGTCGCTCCCAGATGCGTTACCTATAAAATCCTGGTAATTATTCTAATTAACTTTATTGCTTGGTACCTAAACTTTATGAATTTAACTAGTGTACAAGACTAAACAAGGTCTCATCGTTCTACAAATGAATTTGCTAGATGTAACCGTAACTTCTATGCCAACAGTTTCTTCTCTCGCACTTCTCGCATGTGGAACTCTTTCTGGTTTCTTCCTTTCCAGTTTTCAAAACTTTAAATGCAATGGCAATCGTTATCTTCTGCCTTCTTGATTCATCTTCTTTTATTGTTTTCGTTCCTTAATAACGTTTCTCTTTTTTCTTATTCTTTCACACTCAGTAACTCCATGTCTTAGTGGCTTTATTGCCTTTCTTGGGGTAAAATGATTAATATATATATATATATATATATATATATATATATATATATAAAGTCGCATAATTTGATGTAAATGAATCGGTAGTTGTGAATGTATCTCTCTCTATCTCTATCTCTCTCTATCTATCTATCTCTCTCTCTCTCTCTCTCTATATATATATATATATATATATATATATATATATAAAAGAAATATGTTGTAGTGGTTCCAACGAGAGAAAAGTATGTATATTAAAAGAAGAGAGGTGCCGCAAACGTTTTTTGTTGTAATGTGGATTTATTTAGAAAAATATTATGCTTTGTTTTACATAATTTTACTACGACACGTGTTTCTGGTCTCATGACCGTCTTCAGGTAAAAGTGGAGATTTCTACATATTATTAAAAATAATTAATTTTTCTTCATGTTCAATGTGAAATGTTCTCGATATGAGACATTCTCTGTTTGTGTGTTGGCAATCCGAATTTTCTTTTTCAAGGTGTGCTATATTTATGTGATAAAGTGCTCAATATCAGAGATAGAGCGTATGTAAATATAAAAGTGAACATTGAAGTCAAAACTCAGAGGCGACAGGCTGTTTCACGCTAGACGCAATCGTAAACAGCCTCACAAGACACATAGAGAATAAGAGACATAAGGGTTGGCAACGGCTCACGTAATTGATGAGCTTGTGTGAATGGATGGTGAAACTGGGCTTTGGCAAAGGGAGAAACGTTACTATGGGACACAAAGGATAGGAAGCTGTGGAGAGGTATGATCGCTTACAAACCGAAGAGACACAGCACATAGAAGAAAAAAAAAGAAAAAAATGATTTCAATTCTGCTATCTCTCACTTTGTTGTATAAAAAAGTTCAGCTTTCGTTATGAGAAAGTGCATACGAGTTACACGTAACCCAAAGATACGATTATGTTAAATCTTCACATATGAACTTGATTTTCAGTGTCTGCTATTCAATGACGAATATCGGCCATATAGTCATGTCAGCTGGCAAACAGGTTAATGGCGGAAGAAGGTGCCTAAATCAATTCGACTGAAGCTTCTACAAGGAAGCTAAATAGTCATATTTAGAGCAGGGATTTTTGAAAATTAATTTATTGGTCACTTGAGAGTTACAGATGACATCAAAATGATTGACTTCTTTTGTTATATCTTAATATCATACCAACTCTGTTGGTTATTTAATATCGAAAATATTTTCTTAATTAACTATATGCGTTATAAACAGTCCCTTGAGTCGTTGGTTCTATCACTCTCCAGTTATGCATTTAGAATGGAGTTATATAGTGTAATAATTTATAGTATAAAGCAACCTTCTTCAAATAGGCTAAGATAGTATTTACTCTTATCATCTTAAAGAGGTCTTCTATATTAGTCCTGCCATAAAATCGTTGGCGTATAGGGGCAAAGTAACTACACTCGGTTAGAATATATTTTACGGTATACGCTTCCTGGCATGCCGTGCATTCAGGAGGATGTTCCTTTTTTATGAGGAGTGAGTGATGTAGATGTGTCATATTCTGATTCATGATTAGATGAATTCTTCTTTTGCGAAAGTCTGAGATCATGCTGCAATTCTCTTAGAATAGATTCAATTTTGTAAAGTTTATGGTTTGGGTGCTAGTTCCGTAACTCTTGCCACTTGTTTAGAATGGATGAGTTTATAGTTAATTTGAAGTCTGTATAGGGGTTTTCGAATTTGAAACGTTAATGTTTAGGGATTACTTTGCTGCCACATTAGCTTTCCCCTTTCTGCGTTTGCTGATATGGCTAGGTACCCAACAGAAGACAAGTTTTGAATTTTTTCATCTTTCAGATGAGATTGAGCAACTTTTCTGACTACGGTGAATTCCTAAGATATCAGGCTTCTATCATGGCTAAAAAAAAAAAAAGACACTGGAATTTAAACGGAAATTGCTATTTGCGCATGACAATGCTTCCGCTCGGATTGCTGTCGTTTCCGACAGCAATCCGTAGCTAAATTAGGGTTTAGAATAACAAACTTAGAGAGAGCATGGTGTTTTCCATCGAAAATCTTTGGAACATAGTCATTCAAATATTAACTTTTAGATATATTTTGAAGGAAAAATGTTAGAAAAATAATTGCAATGAGATAGATAGATAGATAGATAGATAGATAGATAGATAGATAGATAGTACTTAGACTTTGGCACTTAGACTTTATCAGTTTAAAAGCAGTAATAGATTGACAACATAATTTCACAGTTGAAATGGCTAAATGTAGCCCTAAGTTATATATTAATAGTTTATTTTCTCGCTTGTGGAACCCTCTTCCAAATTCTTGCTTTGCAGTCCTGTTTAATCTTCAAATGATTAAATACAATATAAATCGTTACCTGTTGTCTTCTTAATTCCGGTTATTTTAGTTCTCTCTCCTTAATATTTTCTTTTTCTTATTCTTTCATACTCAGTAGCCCCTTGTGTGTTTTGCCCTGCTTGGGGTGAAATATTTTCTAAAAATATCATGTTTTTGCTCGTTGTCTTTCTTATCTTATGGATGACCTAAAATCTACACGATCACATCATTCCAAACATATGATCTCAGCTCTCTAGTAGTGGAGGTAGTAACAGTCTGTATACCGGGTTGAATAAGACTGACGAAGTTTTCGTCGAGTGAAATAGGTCTATACCCCATATGAGGTAATTTTGAATTTTTTGGTTGACTATTTGCTCTGTATAATAAATACATTGAGCTCTTTTTGTAGATCAGTTTGAACATTTCATATTACTAGGATCCACTTGGATTATATACCAACGGATTTATTACCTTTACTATATATAGTAATAATAATAATGGACTCTCCCGTCGATTTTGACGTATGAGGATCTGACAACTTATTGATTCAGTTATGAAAGTTTGTGCTATAATCTTAATTGACATTTAAGACCCGCTAGTGATTTACAAAGGAGGCCACATATGGAACAAGTGTAAGGATTGTGAGATGAGATCACTGTTAGATTGGCTGACCTTTTAGATCTTACTCGCTTCTTGAAGATTTATTCAGACAAGCAGATTGAAAATTGCTGAGTCCAATAAAACACGTTGATCTCCATTATATATATATATATATATATATATATATATATATATATATAATTAATATAAATATAAAGTTGATCACATTTGATTGTTATTACTTTTAACATTCTGATTCCAGAATTTCATAGACGGAACCTCCAACGATCACTACGTCCAATCGTCAGGGGGTGTCAGCAATTGATTGTTTATATTTCTCGGTTTTTCTTTTCATTTATATATGCCCTTTCAATCGATGCAAAGTTGGTTATTTTTTCATACTCTGTGTGTGTGCGCGCGCGCGAGAGTTTGTGCGTGTGCACGCTCGAAAGAAAACAAAAAAGAGAAAAGCAATAGTTAATTGCTGAAACCTCCTGAAGCGTGGATTGAACAATTAAAAGAATGACAATCACGTTATCGCAAGCATAAGACCTCCTAACTCTCTAGACCAGAATTCGTTGGGACGTAGTCATGGGGGAAATCAATCAACGTTCCCAGACGACTATAACATCTTTGAAGGCGGCCATAATTAACACAATGTCCAAAACGGATTAAGATCATCTGATTCGGGAATGTCAATATTTCAGAACTCTTAGTTAGGCAGTCATCGATGCTAACGGCGGATTCAAAAGGCAGATGCGCCAAGAAGCGTCTCATGATTAGTAATGGAATTCTCTTCTCTGGTGAAGATCTTCCTTCATGACATATGCCTAGTTTAATAAATTCCTGCAAATGTCCTCAAAGAACTGAAAACGAAAAATGAGAAAAACTGTAGTTAATTACTGAAACCTCCTGAAGAGTGGATTGAACAATTAGAGGAATGGATGAGCTACAATCTTCAAGATCACATCATTGCAAATATATGGTCTAGCTCTCCTGGACCGGAATCATGAGGGTAGTCAATCAACGTTCCCAGAAGACTATAAAATCTCTGACTAGCACAATATCCAAAATCATCAGATCCGGGCATGTCAGTGTGTTAGAGCAGTCCTTAAGGTTAAAGATGCATTCATTAACTCGAATCCCCAAGACATTGTTTCGCAAATAACGCTCTTATTTCGTGACTAAAGAGTCTTTTATTAAATTCATTCAAATGTCATCAAAGAATTACGCGACCATGTATATACATATGTCGGATGCTTGAAATCATACAAAAAATATATCAGTAAATAATGTTATTTTTTACTGCCTTATTTGATCAAGTTTGTACTATTTTGCTTCATACGTCATGACTTTGATTAAATTCTTGTTGTGTTTGCTTCTTGTCTTTCTTTTCTTATCCGCCTCCCACTTCAAATTAATTCCTTTGACGGGGTTACATATAAATTGGAACGGTATAAATAATCATATTTGGTATATTCTAGCGTAAATAAAATTCTATATTTTATTAGGATTGCATATTTCATGATTTTCCCTCTAAAACGTACATCCTATATTTGACAAATATTTCATGGCCCTATGACCATTAGTTTCATAATTATCTTATTAATATACATATAATGTTGGGACGTCATTGAAGATGTCCAGTCCGTGATTCCTAAGCTTTAAATTTTTCCATAGGAGGTAATTAGCCTGAAGAGCTAAAAGATGGCTGCTATATTCCTGGGCTTCGGTATTGATACTGAGGCTGGTTGAGTGAGCAGATTCTGCTAGATTTGTCTGCAGATACGAACAATTTTCAAATGTGTTTACATAATGAAACCTAATGACAAAGCTTCTTTTTTCTTCTCGACACTCAAAATAAGGGAGTATTTTGTTTCAAGATAAAACAAACGGATTGTCTTTTTATGATGCCAGGCCACGTGTATGTCTGGAATGTTTCTAGATAAAGTGTACAAGTCTCTTCTCGTGGTGCCAGGCCATGTGGGTCACTAGCGAGGACATCTGGAAAAGCGGGCAGCATCTATCTATCTATCTATATCTATCTATCTATCTATCTATCTATCTCTCTCTCTCTCTCTATCTATCTATCTATCTATCTATATATATATATATATATATATATATATATATCAGTCCTGTTCTAATCTATTTATCTATCTCAGTCATTTTTCTATCTATCTATCTATCTATCTATCTATCTATCTATCTATCTATTGGTCTTTCTATCTCAGTCATGTTCATATCTATCTTTCCATTTATCTATCTTAGTTTGTTTCTATCTACCTCAGTTCTGTTCATATCTATCTATCTATCTATCTATCTATCTATCTATCTATCTATCTATCTATCTATCAAATGATAATAATAATAATAATAACGCAGATGTTTAGTGCCCAACAAAATATCGCCCAGTAAATTAAAAGCGTATAGATCTTTGTAAATAAAGTGGCCAATATTAAAAAAGGAAATATATTTAATAAAATAAAGTTCGAAATCTGTCTGTAAATCTCTCTCTCTCTCACACTCGTTGTTTCTTTCTCTCTCTCTCTCTCTCTCTCTCTCTCTATATATATATATATATATGTGTGTGTGTGTATATATATATATATATATATATAGAGAGAGAGAGAGAGTGATAGATAGATAGATAGATAGATAGATAGATAGATAGATAGATAGATAGATGCCTAACAAGACATGTCCTCCAATAAATTACTATATTCGAACGTGTTTAAAGGCTTGCAGATTTTTGTAAAACTGTTGATATTAATAACAGCGCAACAACAGTTAATAGATAAAGAAAAGTTTAAGAGACTCACCTTCCGACTTCGAGGTAATATAAATCATAATATTTATCCTAGCCTGACGAGCGTTGTATCTGCGAAACTTGAAATAGGAAGATAAGTCGGTGGAATTGTACAATAGCCGCTACGACTAGAAACAATCATTTGTTCGCAATTTTATATTATAGGCTGCGAATTCCAGACCTCGAATATCCAAATGAAATGTTTAAAATTATAATAGCGGATCCAGTGTTCTTCGTCTTTCCTTTTTATAATCTTTTCACTCTAAATAAGGTAACAAAGCCACTAAGTCACAGATGGTTACAGTGGGTGAAAAAATATCAGACAAAGATTATTAAGAAGTGAAAACAATGAACAGTAATTAAGAAGACAGGAGATATCGATTGACATTGCATTTAATTTTTGATGATCAAACTTGACTGGAAAGTAAGGATCCGGGAGATAATCTTTGTACCATTGTGGAAAGTAATATTTATTTTAATACAAAAATGTAGCACACGGCCAAAAGTGGGTATAGAGGAGATAGATAGATAGAAATGGACAAGGTCCGACAATTTATTTATTAAAGACATTTTTATGTTTAACGTTGTTTTTTTTTATAGATACAAGTATTTAAGTAAATGCTCTGTTTATGATAAACAGTATTAAATAACATTTACCGGCCTGAATGTCCGAGAAATTTTCATAGAAAATATTCGTTCTTTGACAGGATTCGAACCTGCATCCTATACGGAACCGTCATTTACGCTGACGTGCCTTATCGTTCGGCTACAAAGAATCGTTCGGTAGACAAGGTCGAATTTACTGCTTATAAACTCCAATTTTCCATGAATCTCGTACATTCATAACTGCTCTGGCGTATCAAATGTAAACAAATGACGTCATATATTAAGAAATGGACAAGGTCCGACAATTTATTTATTAAAGACATTTACTTAAATACTTGTATCTATAAAAAAAAACAACGTTAAACATAAAAATGTCTTTAATAAATAGATAGATAGATAGATAGATAGATAGATAGATAGATAGATATGAACATGACTGAGATAGATAGATAGATAGATAGATAGATAGATAGATAGATAGATAGATAGATAGACATGAGCAGAAATGAAATAGATAGATATGAACATAACTAAGATAGATAGATATATAGATGGAAACAAATTGAGATAGATAGATAGAGAGAGAGAGAGAGATTCTGTCTTATCTTAAACTTAACTAGCCACGATTACTGACCTAAGCATACCACACCTTACACCATTCTTATTTACCATTCTTACAACAGTCACCATAATACCTCAAGTCTCTATGTAGTCTTAACTAGTTCACATATACACAATTTGTCTGTTGGAGAGGATAAAAATAACAACATTTAATAAACAAACCCCAATTAATATTTACCATGAATACAATTTATATACAAGAAAGTTAATCAGAACAATTACCATGAAAATATGTATAGAAAAGGAACAGGGAAGCTACGTTACGTTGGCGGGAAAGTCGTTGAGGCCGAGATACCAGAACAAGACTAATGATATTGCAGATTTTTGTTGGGATTTTATCATGAATATTTAAATATATAGCAGGAACACCGAATCATATGTGGCAGCAATATTCTAAGCATGGGCGAATGCTATGTAAATTCACTGAAAATGAATCACCCCCACTCCACTCCTAACGTAAAGCAAAACAAAAGATGCTCATACTGTAGTGCAATTGATCAAACACTGCAGACTATATTTAAAAAACTTTTTTTTTAATTTTATGAAATCACGTGGTATAGGCACATTTTGTTTCCATAA
The DNA here is from genome assembly GCA_903632075.3 of Acanthosepion pharaonis. Classification (NCBI taxonomy): domain Eukaryota; kingdom Metazoa; phylum Mollusca; class Cephalopoda; order Sepiida; family Sepiidae; genus Acanthosepion; species Acanthosepion pharaonis. The sequence continues at coordinate 576,039 of CAHIKZ030005396.1, forward strand.
ACGTAGGCAGTCAATTTACATAGCAAGCTTGACCTCCCTTAATTAACTTTTATAAAGAAATTCATATTCGTAATCTGGACTGTTTAATCTCTAACATGAAAAGATTTTTGGTAAAGAAAATTATTATTTCAAATTGCAGTACTTATTGTAGTATTATGAAAATTGCAAAATATATTTGGAAGGGAGATGTTTTGAGAAATTGCTTTCTGAAGGTGTACATATCTTCATTGTTCGGACGTTAATAAAAAAAAAAGTGAAATTATAGTCTTACATTGAACGGTTACAAACCGTATTTGTTCCTATATATTATATGGATAACGATTGAACGTTTGAAAATCAAAGAACCGAGTTCCAATTCCAGTTAAGAACTTGAGAAACAGATCAATCCACTTCTTCTCATCCCGCCAAAGCTACAAAGTTTATTTAGTAGGACTTGTATCAGTAAAACACCATTTTCTCAAAGAAAATTTTTTACAATCTAATAATATTTTCTGGCTTTAAATATCCTGCAAAGAGTTGATAACCGTAAAAATATCACTCAATCCCCCAACGAGTCTTTTAGTCCATAAATATATGTATTTTTTTCAATATTTTTATCTGTTCGCTACACACGGCCACTCATTTTGTACAAAACCTTTATATATACGTCCATGTAAACCTAACAAAAAATATTTCATCCTTATGAAGAAATTGGTGGTTGTCTTTCTTTTTTCCATATTACGGAAATGTGATATATATATATATATATATATATATATATATATATATATATATATATATATATATATATAATTATTTATTTAAAAGATTTATAACATAAATATGTTATAAAATATCTGCTCTACTTTGTATTGAGCACTCTTTTAAGAATAGTATTTGTTGGTTATTGGAATTCATTCCGTATATACCAATCATATACTTGGGTATATATATATATATATATATATATATATATATATATATATATATATATATATAATTAAAACAGACAACTTTAAGGATCCATTGGTTATAATGTATTCCCCAAGGAATTTCTTTTTCCTGGTTCATCAGACCAGACATCCAAGGGTGAAAAAATTCATTCATTTTTTCTCCTTTGGAAGTCTGGTAAAGTTGTCTGTTTTAATTGATTTAATCGCTCTGATTTAACATTGAGCTTTCTGAATTTCATCCTCCTTGGGATTATCCATACGAATTATCAAGATTTTCATTACTCATATATATATATATATATATATATATATATATATATATATATATATATTCCACTAAGGAATTTTATTTCTGATCAGTCAAGTTTCGTAAATAATTATATAGGCCATACTAAACGTTTGACACGAAGACTCACACTACAAAATAGCTTAATTAGATCTCATGGAGACCTACCGGACCCTATACGTAACTTGTTGACAACACAAATATAACAGCATCAACTACATGCAAAAAAGGTTAAAAATAGTGA
>CAHIKZ030005396.1:582500-597500 GCA_903632075.3 Acanthosepion pharaonis
ACTGGCTTGGTATCGGTCGCGGCACCCAAATGTGACGTTCTAACCTTTTGGTGATTCGGATGGGAATCTGGTTAGATTCGATATCAGCCTCGTCGTTCCCAACTCGCTTCCAACGCCTGGTTACCAAGGTAACTGCATTGATCCCCAGTCTGCCTACCCACACTGTGAATTGATCTTAGGCAGACGAGATCAATCAGTAGTCGGGGCCGTAATGCAAATCGGGTTCAAACGGGGGTGACACCGCACAAATATGCATAAAAGAAAATAAAATGATAACTCAAAAATTCAAGATATCAAAAAAAGGATAACAACTTTTATGTCTAGTTGTTGGATACATAGGACTGCGTCTATTTCCCGACCCGTTCTATGGATTGTGACACGTTGTTTTCCGCTAGGCGAGTTTTAACGCTTCAAGTTGTTTGCTCTTTAAGAAATTGGTTTTTCGGTGTGTCTTCGGGCGAAAGTCGACAAAAAACTTATTTTGGTGGTCTGGATCTAAGTCGCTCTTCAAATTAATTATTCTTGGATTGAAGAGGAGTCCGGAATTTGCGCGAATCTTGGTCAGCCAATGCGAGGCTTGCTTCAACTGGAGACTGACTCTGGGAACTGTCTCGAACTCAACTGATTTCTGCTCGCTGCGACTTCGCTTATATGGACGCCGACCAAAACCGGGGTGGGTTTGTCGGCGCCGGGGGTTCCTCGATAATTCTAAATACATATCCACCTCTTTTATTTCTGGTTAGGAATTTTCCACATTTTTCCATTTTGGGGGGGCCTTCTCTTACTCCCACCTTCTCACCATACTTCAGAGGGGCGTGAACTGCCCTCCCCACTTCTTCGTGGCAACCTCTTATACCCATCCTCTAAATGGGCGGTGACAGCCTCCTCCGTGCGTCACGTGATCACCACTCGACCAATGATGTCTAGTCGGACGCGTACGATTCCGCGGCTTTGTTTCAGGAAAAAAAATAACTTGCTTAACAAAAAAAAAAAAATTATCTTTTCCTTTTCCTTTTCTTTCTTTTAATCGCAGTTATCATTTTCTAGCCGCAAACAGAACAATACGATCGATGGTGGTCATAACTCTTGTTCTCACCTGGGCTTCGTCAATCATCTTATCGCTAATTATCAGAATGGTGGTCTTTTAACACGGCCAGACCGTCGCCTCGAGAAGAAACATTTCTAGGTTCCCATTCATTTTTTTCGGTACACATTTCTGATAACATAGTTTTATTATCGCAGGCTAAAGATGTTCTGTCGAAAGAAATCGGTCAGTGGCCACCTCGTGTGCGGCTTTTGACACAATTAATTTTTCATATCTATCCAAAGCCCTGTAGTCCACCTGTTTCTCGTCACTTATCAAAATAACATTTTCATTTGGATTTTTCTTTGGCTAATCGGTCTGTGGTTTGCTAATCAGATGCCTTCCCGCATTAGCGGTTTGTTTATGTATCCCAATAACACAGCCCGTCGTCAGAACACACCCGATTCCTTTATCCACTCAGAATTTTTTTTCATTGTAATGACACTCTTCGCCATTTGTTATTTATCAAAATATCCTTTATCCATTGTCTCTTAGCCGTGGGTGTTCTGCTGATCATCCACGCTTTGGGTCTTCGCCTCTCTTTTCCTTTCTTTCCTTTCTTTTCTTTTTCTGCCTTGGTAAATGGTGCCACATTTCTTTCTGGAGCCAAATTCCATCTTTTTGAAGCGTTTGACCTTGGGATTTGTTTATAGTTCTCGCAAACGCAGGACGAACTGGAAACTGGATTCTTGTATATATAAAAACATAAAAAGATTTTTACTAAATAAGTATTTATTATTTTAATCATTAAATCATTTTTTTTAAATAGTGGGAGTATTTTCTATGTTAAATAATAAAACTTTTAATTTGTGGAGCCGCTACAAACAAACGCAGCCTCTTCGTAACGTTGTAGAAAGTTGTAGCAACGACATTTTGTGAGCTGAGATAGTTATGACAATGAATAATGGAGAAAATATCTATCTTTTTATACTTTTTTAGGATTCTCTTCCGACGGTTAAGTTCATCATTTTTTTTTTCTACGAATGATTCGTCTGCCTGGAATATTCTGATGCATTAAAATATCCCGTGGCGAGGCAACATGATTCTTCTTCATCTTACTTCCTTCAAGAACATCGAGATTGTTTAGTGCAAATCATTCGGCCCTTTGGTCCCTCTCCTACATCCTTTCTGTTCTACTGCTAAGAGCCACCTGCTTTCCATATATACTTTCTCAAATATTTATACAGTTAGATTTTCCAAGTCAAATGTCAGCATGTGATAGGTCTGTAGTTGCTCATTTTCGTTAGTTTTTAAATGTCTTTATGGGTAAGGGTTGTACTGCATTACTCATTCATTGTAGGACTTTTTTTTTAGCATTTTCTTTCACTGCAGTGGGTATAAATTTTGCATTATTATCTGCGTATCATATAGTCGGGTTCGTAATCCGTTATTATTAAGCATGTCTTTCAAAAGCCTTGTTTCTTTTTGCAGTTTGGATAGCTATTTTTCCAATATTATTTCTCAAACCAGTTTCTTACCTTGCTATTAAAATTTTCTTCTGCTATAAGTATTTTGGTCACCAATTCTTTCATTAGTGTAGATGAAGTCGTTGAGTTCAGTTATATCATTAGTTTTCATATGCTGCAACAGTCCACTGACGTGTTAAGAAACCGCTTTTATTTATTTTACTTATGATTGCTTCTAAGGGATTTCTTTTTTTCTTGCATCGATATCTTTTGTGTTCATAATTGGTCCTTTGCTTAACTAGGGTGGCATCTTATGCATCTTACCTCTCTTTTGTGATTTGAATTGGGTTGTTTTGCGTTAGTGTTTCCTTGTTTTCGATGTGTTCCTTGATATTATTATTGTTGGTTGATCTATGAACACAGCAAGTTTTGCTTGAACTGATACCAAATAGCAGCTATTCACAACCAGTGGACTTTGGTATCACATTTTCATCACGATTCGAGAATTCTTCGGAATATACGACCTGTCCCAAGGAATGCAGTCTTCTGAAAGTGCCCACTCTTGACAATGAACCCAATCTCCACAACCCAATTCGGAAGTTCATAGTCCCCAGTTCATGGATAACTTCCATCCTGATCCTTGACAGATAGTTGTAAAATTGCCATGATAAAATCTCATAGTTTGTTTGTTTTTTACTTCTCCTCTGTCAACTACTCTATATGTATGATGATGTATGCTCTTAATTATTATTATTATTATTATTATCTTTTTTTTCTATTCTATACACATTTCTTACCGGGTCCACACCAGATACCTAAGGTCAGAAATGGCTTCATGACATTGTCCGCTGATCATTCTCGTACACACACATTATACATAGATAAACCTCTTCGTAATGAGTGAATTTTTTTTGTATTTCTTTAAGGCATAGGTTACCAGGAATCCTTTCACTGAGTCTATCGGAACCTTTTCCAATAAATCCGAAGACTCTAACTAAAACTTGAACTTGCCCTTATGTGTCACATTTATTAGATTCCCACTTCAAGATCCTTCTATTTTTAATAGTTTTTTTTTAAGATCTTCAAAGATACCTTAAAATCTGCAGTAACTGCCATGTTAATAAGAAATCACATTGTATTTTTGTGATATTTGATCACGATCTCTGGGGGATTAAATTTGATTGTACTGCCTGTGTGTATTGTAAAGTCCTATAAGATTGTTACAGGTCCTATGTCTGCAACCGGGACAGCGTCATACCTGTTTCTTACAGTCTCCTTCCAGTAAAAGTTGCATACTTTCCAGTGCAGATATTAGCCCACTCTATTATACCGAGTTTTATATTCAGTGCAACACCGTGCAACCTGATACAAGATGGTCAATTGTTTCTGGATATTTATCACCGAATCTGCATTTCGGGTTGACACAATTTTATGTTTGCTTGGTAATTTCTAGTTAGTAAGCACTGATCCTGTTCAGCAAGAATAAAACGTTCAGTTTCAGCTTTTAACCCTGTGTCGGAGTTAACTCCTCCTTCAGTTCGTAAGCCTTTCACCAGGGGTCGCTCTTCGCTACTATAAATAGCCGCTGACCCTTCGCCTCTTTCTCTTTTTTCCCTCACGCCTTCGTTCAAATCTCTCTTTTTCCTCAGGCGCTAACGAAATGGGATAGCGTAACAAGGGAACACGCTAAGCACAACACACATACACACACACGCACATACAGAATATTCACACACACTTCGTCCTTTGTACTCTTTCCGTGTATTGTAACTTGTTATTAATATATATTTGTATATACATATATTATCGGTCTTGTGTTTTGTTTGTTTTCTTTTGCCTTCTTCTTTGGACTTAATCAAAGTCCAACCTTTTTATGTAGTTGGGCTCGGCGGGCAGGAGTATCTGAACCTTACATGCGTTTCTTCTACGTCTGACTCCACAACATCACAGCCACGGCCCTCTACACCTTCACTAAGTACCACTGATGGGTACGGGGTTTGTCTACATTAGATTGTTTGGCTTATTTTGCCATCGTTTCTGCATGCGGTACATTGCATTTGCATTTGCTTTGATTTTTTTTAGATTCTTTACCGCTGCAGTAGGTGTATTATGGTTTATTTGCACTTCTTCATCCACTTGAAATTCCCTTTTGAATTTGTTAGCTTCATTTATTATAGAATACAGTTTCTTGTTCATTTTGTTCTTTGACACAGATCATCATTCAGTCTTCTATAGTTTCCAGATATCTTTGAAGACTGGATGTTGTGGCTATGTAAGACAGTTCTAGTTGAACTAATCCTCTGCCTCCTTCGGATCTGGACAAATACAGAGGATAAACATCAGCCTTAGGATTATGCATGCAATGTGCAAGTGAGAAACATTCTTTTTTTTTTTGGATGTTAAGACCAGATATCTAGTGGTTATCGATCTGATTGATAATAGTAATGGTAATATTAGCCGTTTCCTTATAAGGAAACGTTCAACATTCATTGTCCCAGTAGTTTGAGTGGTAGCAAGTCTCATCAAATCTCTAACTACATTATTCTCGCAGGCTTGACCAAGATCTGTTAAATTTTAATCCTTTCTAGAATTGATTTCAATAATGTCACGGTTCCAAGTACGCCACATATTACTGGGACGACCCTAACGATCATGTTCTTAAGTTCTCAGACAATGTTCTCGAATAATTATCGTTATTCTTTTTGCTGTTGTTGTTGTTATATCATTCTTTTAATTTGTATCTATCCATCTTTTGTTTTTCGTCCCTCAAATTCAAGTATTGTGATCATTACTACTCTTCTTGTTTATTTGTTATGTTGGCATTACCTTGTTCCGTGATCAGGTGTGATAACCACATTATCACTACTACTACTACTAATAATAATAATAATGTAGTTGGAGCACTCCTATTCATTGGAAAAGGTCCCGACGGACTAATGGTAAGCTAAGCCTTAAAGAAATACAAAAAATTATACTCACAAAGTACAGTTCACACCTTACGAAGAGCTTTATGTATGTAAAGGTAGGGTACCTCGACGTGGTGTAATGGTTAAGCAAGCTTCTCTCGCTAGATTCGTTACAAATGAGTAGTGAGTTCGATCCTCACTGGGTGCCCCATACTTTCGGCCTGTGCTTAGAAAATCGTTTTGAACACCTCGAGGTGGTGTAATGGTTAGCAAGCTTGTCTCGCTAGAACAATTACGAGTGAGTAGTGAGTTCGATCCTCACTGGGTGCCCCATACTTTCGGCCTTGTGACACATCTAAGCTGTGCTTAGAAAATCGTTTTGGACACCTCGAGGTGGTGTAATGGTTAGCAAGCTTGTCTCGCTAGAACAATTACGAGTGAGTAGTGAGTTCGATCCTCATTGGGTTCCCCATACTTTCGGCCTTGTGCCACATCTAAGCTGTGCTTAGAAAATCGTTTTGGGCACCTCGAGGTGGTGTAATGGTTAGCAAGCTTGTCTCGCTAGAACAATTACGACTGATCACTGAGTTCGAGCCTCACTGGGTGCCCCTTACTTTCGGCCTTGTGCCACATCCAAGCTACGCTTGGAAAATATGTAAGAGTGTATGATCTTGGACTTTTTTTGAGGGGTGCGGGGGTGTTTCTTTTAATGTTCGGTGAAAAATGTCATCATGCTGTTTCTGACCTTGGGTTTCTGGTCGGGAACCAGAAAGAAATGATTAGACACCAGAAATCAAACGGAATAATAATAATAACATTATCATTTTCTATATTTATATTTATCAATGTTTTCGTTATAATGATCACTTCATTTTTGCTATTATTACTTTCAAGACCATTATTACTGGCCTTAAATCATTCTTTGGCTATTTAACGCTCTAATGCTATTATTCTCACTTTTGTATCTCCTAAAAATATATTATTATTATTATTATTATTATTAAATATTTTCTCTCCGCTCTTCTCGCAAGCATTCGTAAAAAACTAACTGTAGTAGTTAATATCGTATTCTTATTTTATTGATATTAATTATTTATGTTACTACTACTATTAGTAGTACATTTCTTTCCACTTCTCTCAAAATCTAGTAGTAGTAGTAGTTGTTGTTGTTAATGTCATTATCATTAGTATTTCGCAATGTTTCTCCTTAACTCACAAGCATTTACAAATGCTGATTGTAGTAGTAGTAGTCGTAGTGGCATTTAATATTATCATGATCCTTATTGATTTTATTGTTGTTGCTGTTGTTATTGGTGCATCTAAACTGTAAACATTGCTGCTCTTGCCCGTGGGGTGGGGTAATGGTGGAGAGGAGGCAGGTAGTTGATGTCTATGGAGTTTTTCTTTCCAGAAAGAAAAAAAAAAAGAAAAGAAGGCGGAAAAAACTTCTTTTCTTTTTTTTCCTTCTGTTCTTTTTTTTTTTTTTTTCTTTCTTTCTTTTCTTTTCTTTTCTTTTCTTTTCTTTTCTTTTCTTTTCTTTTCTTTTCTTTCTTTCTGTCTTTCTTGCTTTCTTTTGCTGGTGATGGTGGACGATGGAGGTTGGAGGTGCCGTTGAGCTTCTCAACGCAAATACTGTTGCCAATTGCAATTGGCTGGGACGATTATGTTTATCAAGGCCTGCAAGTGAAGTGGAAGAAGTGGGCGGGAAGTCGGGTGGGGCTGAGAAAGACGGGGAGGGGAAGAAGGAAAAAACAGGAATGAGTAGGGAAGGAAAGTAATAAGGAGCAGTAGGAAGAGTAGAATTAAACAAAAGAGGAAAAACATGGCGGCGAGGGGAGAGCCGGGGAGAGAGAAAGAAATTAAAGAAGAAGAAGAAGAAGAAGAAGAAGAAGAAGAAGAAGAAGAAGAAGAAGAAGAAGAAGAGGGGAAAGATATAGGGAGAGAGCAGAAGTTGAAGAAAAAGACGAAGAAGGGTATCTAAATATGACATTTATGGTATTATATATAGGATTGGTAAGAAGAAGCAAAACAAAACAAAACAAAAAGAAAAGGAAAAAATAATGGAAAACGACAGAAAAGAAAAGCTTTATGTAGAAGGAAAATTAAATATTTAACAGAGAATAAAGAAGAAAGAGAAGAAAGAAAAACGCAAAGAGAATAAGGCGTAGAAGTAGAAATATATGATCTTAAGTAAAAAGAAGTTAAAAAGGAGGAGACTGAAGAATAATGAAAGAAAGAAAGAAAGAAAGAAAGAAAGAAAGAAAGAAAGAAAAAAGAAAGAAAGAAAAACAACGAACGTCAAATATTTGAAGAAGGAATATGAAAAAGAAAAACGTAATGAAATAGCAAATAAGCGATGAAAATAGAAGATAAAATATATAATGACAAAGAAAGAAAGAAAGAAAGAAAGAAAGAAAGAAAGAAAAAGAAAAAGGGACAAAGAGCAAAATGAAGGTAAAAAAGGAAAAAGTGTATGTAAAAGAAGGAACAAAAGAAATCGATTAAAAGAAAGAAACGGGGGAAAAAGAAAGAAAGAAAGAAAGAAAGAAAGAAGGAAAGAAAGAAAGAAAGAAAGAAAGAAAGAAAGAAAGAAAGAAAGAAAGAAAAAGGGAAAAAAGAAAGAAAAAAGAAAGAAAGAAAGAAAAAAGGAAAAAAAGAAAGAAAAACAACGAACGTCAAATATTTGAAGAAGGAATATGAAAAAGAAAAACGTAATGAAATAGCAAATAAGCGATGAAAATAGAAGATAAAATATATAATGACAAAGAAAGAAAGAAAGAAAAAAGGAAAAAAAGAAAGAAAAAAGAAAGAAAGAAAGAAAGAAAGAAAAAAAGAAAGAAAAACAACGAACGTCAAATATTTGAAGAAGGAATATGAAAAAGAAAAACGTAATGAAATAGCAAATAAGCGATGAAAATAGAAGATAAAATATATAATGACAAAGAAAGAAAGAAAGAAAGAAAGAAAGAAAGAAAGAAAGAAAGAAAGAAAGAAAGAAAGAAAGAAAAAAGGGACAAAGAGCAAAATGAAGGTAAAAAAGGAAAAAGTGTATGTAAAAGAAGGAACAAAAGAAATCGATTAAAAGAAAGAAACGGGGGAAAAAGAAAGAAAGAAAGAAAGAAGGAAAGAAAGAAAGAAAAGAAGAAAGAAAGAAGACGAAGAAGAAGAAACGCTAATAGCAGGTCAAAATCTAAGAAAGTAAAAAGCCAATAAAAATGAATTAAATATGGATTGAAAACGAAGAGAAAGATAAGGAAATGACGTAGGTATAAAGAAAGAGATATTGAAAGAACGAAGGAAAAGCTAAGAAAGACAATAAAAACAGTTAAAAATGAGAGAAAGAGGGAAACTATACTGGATGGTAAAAGAAAGAAAGTGAAAGAAAAGACATTATGGAGAATAATGAAAAACAAAACTCCAATTTTTACTGTAGAGTAGAATACATGTTACGAAATGAAACGACATAGATGTTAGAAATAAAAGCCAAGAAACAAAAAGTCTTCATAAAAAAGAAAGAAAGAAAGAAGGCATGAGCGAAGGAAAAAGGAAAAAGAGAAAATAATAAGCAAAGGAAATAGAAACTAAAAATAATTGGTGAAAACAAAGAAAGAAAAAAGAACGAAAACAAAGAAAGAAAAGAAGCATCGAACAAAGGGAACTCAATAATGGGAAAAGGAAAGACGCTTGAAAAAGCGTGTTACCAACAAAATACCATTATGAAGTAGTAAGTACTTAACGATTATTAGAAAGTGTAATCAAGTGCACTAATGACAGGGCTATTGATAAAATTGTGCTAATACCAACGAAGATAGATAAACATTACTTAAAATGCGAAACCAGTGTTGGTGACTTGTCAACAATAAGTTAAGTAAAAATCTAGATTTAGCATGAGGCAAGCGTACACCGAATCGAATCAGCGATGTTTCTTCACTCTCCATTAGATAATGTTGGCTACCAAAGGTTACTTTTTTTTTTTTTCTTTTTCTTTCGCTTTTTTTTTTTCTTTTTGTATGCTGTTTATCGAAAGCGGTGTCTGTACTGCGATAACGAATTAAAAAAAAAGAAGGTAAAAATAATAAAGTAATAAAATAAAGGAATAGCAAAGAAGAAAAAAGAGAAGATGAAGAAGAAAAAGAAGAAGAAAGAGGAGAAGAAAAAGAAGAAGAAAAAGAAGAAAGAGAAGAAGAAGAAAGAGAAGAAGAAGAAGGAGAAGAAGAAGAAGAAGAAGAAAGCGAAGAAGATGAAGAAGAAAGATAAGGAGAAGAAGAAAGATAAGAAGAAGAAGAAGAAGAAGAAGAAAGATAAGAAGAAGAAGAAGAAGAAGAAGAAGAAGAAGAAGAAGAAAGAGAAGAAGAAGTAAGAGAAGAAGAAGAAGAAGAAAGAGAAGAAGAAAGATGGGCAAAAGGAAAATGAATGAAAGACAGATTTGAATGAAGAAAACATGAAGGAAATGGAGGAGATATGATAAAAGAAATATTAAAAGACTTTGGCGGGAGTCGGGGTGCAAGTAATAAAAATAAAGCTTAATAAAAGAGATGTGAAGGAAATTAGATTGGACGGTAAGAAAAAAAAAATGAATAAACGCCATTACGGAGAAAGAAAAGGAAATTAGAAAAAAACTATTGAATGAGAGAGACACATGTAAGCGTATAATATAAGTCGAAAGAAATAGGAGAGGAAAAGAGAGAAAGAATTAAGAAAAATAAAGATTGCATGCAAGAGTTAGAAAGAGAGAGATGGAGCCAAAGAGATGTGAAAAGATGAAATGGTTCTAAGAAATGCGAAATTATTGATGAAAAGAAAGAAAGAATAAAGAAAAGGAAAATATGGAAAGAAGGCATGAACGAAGGAAAAGGTAAAAAGAGCAAATAATAAACGAAGGAAATAGAAGATAAAGATTGGTGGGGAAAAGAAAGAAAGAAAGAAAGAAAGAAACAAACAAACAAACAAACAAACAAACAAAGAAAAAAACAAAGAAAGAAATCAGTAATGAGAAGAAAAATGAACAAAGAAAAAGTGAAAGAAATCTAAAATCACATAAGGAAGGAAAAGCGTGATAATAAAAGAAAGAAAGAAAGAAAGAAAGAAAGAAAGAAAGAAAGAAAGAAAGAAAAAAAGAAAGAAAATAATAATGAAAAAGAAAAGTAAACAAAGAAAGAAAAGAATGAAGGAAAACTAAAATCACGTAAGGAAAGAAAATTAGTCAAAGAAATAAAATAAAAAAAATAAAAAAGAAAATAGAGAACGAAATGAAGACAAAAAACAAGCATAAAAAGAAAGAAAGAAAAAAAAAGAATCGATTAAAAAAACGGTAGTTAAAAAAAGAGAAAGAGTGTGTTTATGAAGAGAAAGCGAGACGTTGTTTGTTGTGTGAATGTCTTTTTTGTCCCTCTGACCTGAAAATTGTTTGATCTCTTCTCACTTCCGATTGGCTAAACTGACTGATGACAGTTTTTTCTGCTTGACCGGACGTTCTATTTTGGGATAAAATAAAGAAACAAACTGCGTGAAAAGAGAAGGTTGAAGGTGTAGGATTGCGTCGACACTTGCCTTCGGACACTGTCGGCGTGGGTGGGTGTGTGTGTGTACTTCTTGGGTGAGCGGGAGGACGAGATTGATTCATAAATAAATATTAAATACATATTCGTACTTCAGATATTGCAGGTTTTACAAGTATACGATAGTAGTGGGACAAAGTGAAATCGTTGCGTTTAGCACGGAAGGTGAATGGGTGGCCTTCAAAATTTTATTTCGATGATTCCGATTTTATCTGAGATTTGAATAACATCTTGGTCAACAAACTCTACCGAGACCTTTCAGGATAAGCAATGACTCTCCACAGCTTCCATATGTATTTTTTTTAAATACCATTTATCTTAAGCCACAGATTATTGTTATTGCTATTATTATTTCATATGATTTCTGTTGTATACTCATTTCCGTTCAGGTCCCAACCATAGACCTAAGGTCAGAAATGGTATCAAGGCATTTTACACGAAACATTTTTATAAGATAAAATAAAATAGAAATAAAACACTTAAAATCACGCACATTTTATATAGATAAAGCCCTTCGACGGGTGTGTCCTGTACTTGGGAGAAATTTTTTTTGATAACTTTAAGGCATGGGCTAACAGGAATTCCTTCATTGAGTTTATCAGAATATTTTCCAATCAAACCCAATGTCTAAACCACAAGTGGGATTGCTGATGTTTTCATGTGCTACAAGTTTTGAGATTTTCACTTCAAGATCTTTGTATTTTGATAGTTTATTGAAGATCTTCAAAGATTACAATTTGCAGGGACCGCCATGTCAATAAGAAACTACATTGTTTTTGTGATCATTGATCGCGATGTCTTGGCGATTAGCTTTGATTGTTCGATTTGTGTGTATTACAAAGTCCCACAAAATTGTTACGAGTTCGATCTCTGTAACCGGATCTGAGTGATGTTCATACTGATTTTTTACTGGCTCCTTTATTAATATTATGTTTATTATGGTTATTATATGAATTTCAATTGTGTTTTAAGAAACTTAATGGAGTAGTTTTGCGTTTCCTTCTCCATGGTTTGGTATTCAAAGTCGTCTTAGATTGGTTACCCTACAAGGCTAGAAAGCCCAGTCTACTCTGCTATTTAAACTATAGCTGGTGGAGAAAGGAATGGAGTTAATAGAGTAGAGTGGAATTTGAACTCGGATCGACGATTACACTTTCTGCAACGAAAGCCGGTAGGATAGGCCACATCTCCATTACTACGTGGATTTATTAAGTACAGTTTTACTTTTAGTTAAACTTGTATTACAATAAATCCTGCAGTCAATTAATCAAACTCAATAGATAGATAGATAGATAGATAGATAGATAGATAGATAGATAGATATGAACAGACTGAGATAGATAGATAGATAGATAGATAGATAGATAGATAGATAGATAGATAGATATGAACAGACTGAGATAGATAGATATGAACAGACTGAGATAGATAGATAGATAGATAGATAGATAGATAGATAGATAGATTTCATATAACACCTCCACCATGGGATATTTATGTTTTTTGTGTGTTTATTAATGTCAGTTTTTTCTTCTTCTTTTTCTTTTTGTATCGAACACTCAGTGAGGACCGAACTCGCTATACTCAGTAATTATTATCAGTCAGACAAGCCTCGCTAACCATTATTCCACGCCGAGATATGTTGGTTGATTTTACGATTTTTAAACCCTTGTTCTGTTATTTAGTTCCAAATTTTGTATGAGGTACTCAGTGAGGATCACAGTCATTACTCAGTAGTAATAGTCAACCAAACTATTCTTATTAACAATTATTCCACACAGATTGTTGGTTGATTGATTATACGATAGGTCGACCCTTGTCGGGTTATTTAATATTCGGAGTCCGGAAAACCGAGGTGTGGATCATCGAAGAAGGACTGTATTTTGAAAACTAAGGACAATAATAAATTTGAAGGGCTACGAAAACAGGAAAAGATCGTCTACGTCGGGAAGAGAAACGGCACATAGAAGAATGATTTTTTTAAAAAAATGCTCGAACTCTGCTTAATAGCATTGAGGTTAAAACCAAGAAAACAAAGTTGCTCTTCTGTTTAGTTTTCAGTTCCATCAAAGACTGAGGAGACTGAAGATCCGCAAAACCTCCCTGTAGTACACTTGAGGATACATAAAATTATCTTTATACAGAATATATATATATATATATATATATATATATATATATATATATATATATATATATATATATATATATTGTTACGAGGATGCATTTCTATAATAAGGGATTCCACTGAGTTCTACTTGTTACTATAAAAAAAGTTTTCATTCATGAAGTAGTTGTAAAATAGAGAAATTAGAAATAGAATGTTTGGAAGATTCTAGATCATTCTAGTATATTCGAGAAAAATCTAGATGATTCGAGAGACATCTAGAAATATGCAAATTAGGTGTTAGCCCCTATAAAAATGAGATTTTAGAAAAGGGTTGTCAGTTGATGAAGGGGAATTTCTGCTGTTATCAACTCCGGCTTTTGATTCGAGGACTATTATATCCAGCCGAAAGAATCTCTATAAAAATTTGCCGACCAACCAAAACCCAAAAGAGAATTTCATGGAACAAATTTGGTAAATAGAATTTTGACTAATTTTCATTGACCAAACTAAAAATTAATATTTATTTACACATCTTTGTGGATTTCCAAATATAGCACTTAGATTACTTCACTAGCCCTAAAGTGATAAAGATATTTGATTCCCTTTCCTTCTTCCTCGTAACACTCCGCCAGTAACTCTGTTTTTCTGTTTTGTTGGCCACAATTGTTTATCCTGTATATATTTTATGTTCTGTTTTAGTAAATTAAATATTTGTTTGTGATTTAGCTCTGTGTTGTGGTACATCTTTTTTTTTTTTCCTTTGTTACAATTATCAACACGTAACAATATATATATATATATATATATATATATATATATATATATATATATATATATATACATACATATACATATATATATATATATAAAATCAAGAAGAAAACCTTAAAGATTCATTTAGGTTATAATTTATTTCGTGAATATCTATATATTCATCTCTTCAGATCGAATAGTAAAATTTACTAAAAGATGTGAAATGATTAATATACATATATATATGTGTGTGTGTGTGCGCACGCGCGCGCGTGTGTGTGTGTTTGCACGCCCATATGTATGTATGTGATTATACGACTCACCTTAGGACCGACGGTTATGTTTGCAGGGCGGTGTTTCCGAAGAAAAACAAAATAAGCCGATATGTGTTAGTCGATGCAAGTGTAAATAGCCGTGGGTGTATTTTTGTCTTCGTTGATATCAATAATCGATGAGATCCTCAGTAAGATAAATAAGTCATAATCGATGAAAGGGACTCCGAAGATTCTATAGGTAATCGAGCAGGTAATCAACATTTCACTTGACAAGCACGAAAATGCAGGTATTAAAAAAAAGCTTACACAAGTCGGACACAAGGTAATGATAAGGGGCACAAGGTGCGAAAATTGAACTTACTGACTATAACACATGAAACAAACCTGTTAACCATCTCGATAGTCACTCAAGTTCGTGTAGATTGATATTTCCTCTACATTGGCTTGCCTGCCACAGGATATATAGTGATGAAACTGACGCAACTAACAATGCTCAAAGAAACCAAGCTCTAAATCAATTATGAGAATTTTATAAGAAGATTTATGTTAAGTTTTTGGGTTGATGGATTGTGCAACACAAAATATCTCTCATGATGATAAAAGCACTTCAATGGTGAAGTGCTTTTATCATCATGAGAGATATTTTGATTTGAAGGTGCGCTGCAAATTAATGTGATTTCTCACCTGGTTGTTGATTTCTGACAATACCCATTGGCGGGGCCCGATTTACATTTCTTCAAAACCCCCAGAGCCATTCTATGGTTTATGCTGGAACAACGCTTAACGGACCTTAGTCAGAGTTCATGTACGTGCCCCCCCCCCAGTGACAAATGCAGTTTCGAATTCAGAGTTGTCCTTCTCCTTTACTTGTTGCCAAACACGACGAGAACCTGAATGTTTTAGAGCAA